>MU261387.1:0-109063 GCA_020310875.1 Ceratopteris richardii
AGTCATAAAAGTGACGAAAGTTGCATAAGGGTGTGGGAAAAATCATTATAGGGCCTCTGTTCCAACAAACCCTGTCCAACCCAAGAACCCTATAGGATAAATTTCAGTTCATCCTATCTTGCTAAACTAGTCTAAGTGGGATAAAGAGAAACTTTTAACAAGTACCTTGTTGATTAGAAAGGTTATGACACTACTGATTACACTTGGGAACCTACAAAGAACCTTCAAGAGCACATATCAAAGTTTGAGCATTTCATAACAAAATCCAATGAAGCGTATACTGAAGAGCATGATCAATCCTCATGGAAGTAATCACTTGAGGGGAGGTGATTTCATGGACAAGGGAAAACCATCCCAAATCTAAGATATTATGTGACCTTCTATATCCCATGATTGCTTCAGAATTTAGGGAAATTAATACTTTCATTCTGTCTTGAATGTGCTAGAATCCTAATATTGAATAATCAACTTGTCTTTTCTCCTTTGGAAATCTTCTTGAATCCTTGGTATGTATCTTGCACATAGGCTCCATAGTTTGTGAACCTCACTTGTAATCCTTTCTCCACAATCTATCCTTCACTTATCAAATTTTTGGTGATGCTAGGTACGAAGAGAACTATGCTCAACAAGTTCATGTTACCATTTCGTGTCTTCACATTTTGCAATATTCTCGGTTACCTTGTCATCTCCTCTTTGCACTTCATGCTTATTCTTGGTGTTTCCAAATTTGAAAGTAGTGCTACATTCCCTGCTACATGATTTGAACATCCCAAATCAATATAAAACACATGTTCATATGATTTAACTTCCTTTATGTCATGCTCATGAGCAAAAGTGAATCCTCTTAGGATTGATCACAATTTTAATTGTTGTAGTCTTTCCTTCCTTTTCATTCTCCATGATAATTGTTGTTGAAGTTGTTATTTCCATCGTATACATAGTTTTTATTTTATCTATCTCTATGAGCTCCATAAATTGATCAGGTATTTCCTTTATCTTGGTGATAAAGTCATTGACATTGTTTGGATGGATTCTTGAGGGAGGTCAAATCCATCCACAAGTGATTCTAGTTTGGCCTTAATGCTTACAAAAAGAATGATTCATGTGCATTCTAGGCCTCTTGTGAAGTGTTATAGCCCACAATGTGTGGATTATTAAATCAGAGATAGAGTTAAACATATATGAACTTGCCAAAGCATCTTTTTCACACCTTTGTATTCGATCTTTCTTGCTCTTCTTGAGTTGGTTTTCCTTCATACCTTAGACTGGGCATCACTCATCTCCAGATATGTACCCATAGATTTTTCATCCTTGTATATATGTTTCCATCCTCAAAGACCGTTTTTAGTAGTTACTTTGATTCAATTTATGAATTGAAGAACGAAAACCATCACCCATAATGTATACACTATAATGATGCTCTGATACCACTGTAATGAGGGTGATGGTAGAGAAACGAGATGAGTGAATCTTGCAAGAACCTCCTCTAGACTTGCCTATTTCTTGATTGGCCACACTAACAGACTTGCTAGGCTTGCTAATGATGCATAATATGACCATAGTACTTTGGAGAAGTGCACTCTAAATTTTTTTGCCAAGAAAGACTACTCATACATTATGAGCATAAAAATAAAACCTTCTATTTATGGAAGAAGGCATTTAGGAAATGCTGACTAGTCAACCTATTTGAATTGAGAAACCTTTTACATACCTTCTAAAAAGATGGTAAGTGAGCTATTGAAAGTTATAGCTTGAATTAAGAGTTCCTAGAACTAGAACGTGAGAATCTATATAAGAGTCACAAGTGTGAAAGTCTAGTTGCATCCTCTTCATCCCCATACCTCCTTTGCATCTTCCCTTTGATGCTTTGGTAGGATCCATCCTCTTCGCTTGCTCATTGAATGAGATTGTGAGCCCTCCCTTTTGATCAATTTCTCCTCCAAATACATAAGAAGAGATTCACTGCTTCTCTTTTCTCTTCTCTCCTTGTTGGCTTGAAGAATTCTTACTCCTTGAAGTAATTCTACATCTATGCATATAATTGCTCCCAAAAAGCACTCTTGGGACTAATGAATATAGTAAGGAGGTGTGGCGTGTAAAAACAAAGGAGAGGAGAACATATGGGCCATATTGTAGAGAAAGGAAGAAGCTCATGGGAGGAGGGGAGCATCTAGTTTGTGGTACAAAACAATGTAGGCACAATTCTTTGTCACCTAAGGTGTGTGGCTAAATGGAAAACTTGGGCGCCTCCTAAGCATGAGCTTTTGAGTTTGATTCCTTGAAGCAATTATGGGAACATCATTTTATGTAGAATGTGTCAAAAGAGATATTGGATGCCACATGCACTTGAATTTCTTGCATCTCTATTTCCACAAGTCTCCAAGAATTCCATTCAGTGAGCAAGTTGATAGTGAATTCACATAGGTTATTCCTTGATGAAGAAGGTGATGAAGCCTCTAATATCACCATGAAAGATCTTGGCTTTGATATCGATGTAATATATCCTCTCCCCCACACAAGAGAAATGACTAGAGACTCTCCACTCAACCATCTATTATATATCTTTTAGCAATGAAGTGCCTTTTTGTATTTAACCAATAGTTTTAGAGCCAACTTTCACATGTTCAACCCACATCCCGCACACAAGAGAAATGACTTGAGACTCTCCAACCAAGCATCTATTGTATAGCTTTTTGAATTGGTGTACATTTTTTGAGTGAACCAATACTTTTAGAGCCAAATTATACATTTCAAACCACACCACTATTTATCTATAAAGTGGTCATAAAGAAGTGGAAGCTTCTAGAAGGATCTAAGTTTTTCACCTATGCACTCAGGGACATTGAACACAAGACTTCCTCCATCCCACTCTAAAGAGTTAACCACTAAGCTAAATGCATTCCTTAGTTAATCCTCCAAAGGATTTAATTCTATCTTGACTTCCCTTGATGCTCACTCTAACCAACTTACTTTATGACACATATATGCATACACATAAAAAAATACACATACCCATACACATACACATAGACATACAAATACACATACGAATACACATATGCATAGACATACACATACACATACAAATACACATATGCATATTCATACGCATACATATACACATACACATACACATACACATACACATACACATACACATACACATACACATACACATACACATACACATACACATACACTTCCTACATACATAAATTATTCACTGTACATATGTGTGGCCCAAGGTCTATGTGTGGCCTCCCATTAAAATTTTGTTCTTTGTGAGGTTACTATAGGATAGAAGCATATATGAGAAGGTCTTGGTGAAAGGATTTTAAAGAAAAGCAAGAAAAATACATCATACAAAGTACAAAGGCTTGGATAAATGTGTCAACCAAGGAATGCAAAGGTGGGCTTCACAACCAAGGTTGAGACAATAAGATACACTAAGATACTTATGTAAATGCAAGTCAGACAATTGAAGTGGCATACACCAAAGGCATTGATAAGCAAATGTAGTATATGAAAAGCATACACGAAGAAAAAAAGATGGATCTAGACATATACACATATGCATACTTAGAAATATAGAGACAAAAGAGATAAGGATATGCAAGGAGACATAAAGTGTGCATATTGCGCAGGGATAAAAGTGTACAAAGTGTGGAGAGAGTGCAAAGTTTGTTGTGTGCAAAGAATTGAGGGCCAAGGATTAGTAAAGAGATTATTATATGCTCTCTTGAGTGTACATGTCAAGATTTTTTGAGGCAAAAGGCAAAACATGGTGTGACCATAGTACTATCAAAGAGGTGTGGTGACCGATAGCAGAAATGATGAGGACTTCAACCTTATTGGAGGCTTTAGTGTAAGGATGTACAAGCAAGACACTAAGAAATGTGAATAAGTGGCATAGAGGTTGACTGTACAAGTACTTGGGTTAGTTTGTTGTACTTAAGTAATTTTTTTCCTAAAAGGATATGCACAATGAGTATCTTGTCTTATTCTTGCAAATAAACCTATTGTAATCTTCTATTTTAATCAAGACACTGAGACTTTTGGTGCAACATGCATTTCTCCTTCATCTCTATTCTCCTCCTACAAGGACTCAAGCCCTTTTAACTAAGGAATCCCCCAACAAAATTTGGCATGCTTGGCAGGACAAGTGAGCTTGAGCATAGGGGAATCACAATTCTCAAGTGAAGAAGAAGGAAGTTCAAAAGGTGTCAACACTTTAAATTGAAGAGGTGGCTTTTCTAGGGTAATCACAATTCTCAAGTTAAGAAGAAGGAAATGCCGAAAGTGTTGAAATTGCAAATTGAAGAGGTAAGTTTTTGTTCTCCTTGGAATTCATCTTAAGGCCACGAAAGAGGATTTGTAGCTCATGAATGCAACCTAGTCACAAAATTTAGGAATCTCTTTCAAAAACACAAGAATAAATGTTACTCATAGGTTAGCTATTCCCCCTTCATCTGCATCATTAGTAGGGAACATGGAAGCTCAAGTAGACTTACAAACCTACCTTACCCAATTAAACATAAAATTCCCCTCCTTTAGAAGCTTAGCACATGAGGATCGTGATGAGCATGTTATGAGGTTTTTAGCCTTATGCAAAACAAGGGGGCTGATGGGGAGGGAAGATGCTTTCTTGATACTCTTTCCAGTAACATTGGAATGCTTGGTTGTTTTTCCACCAACCATTTTTCTACATAGAACCTCATGAGGGATGCCTTTAAAGCACAAGTTAAGCAAGATAATAACATGGGAAACATTGTTGAAGAATCGAAAAGCTTACAATTGAGTGTTGGGGAGATATTTTCTAAATTTGTCACTAGAGCCAAAGCCCTTATTGCCAAACTACAAGATCCTCTTTTGTCAAAAAGTAGCTTGCTAAGCCACTTCCAATGTCCAAATAATGCAAGATAAAAGAATTTTTGCTCCTTTATGACAACCATTGATGAGTTCATTACCACAACTACAAGGTTGGAACTAATTCCATAGCAAAAAAAAAGAGGGTTGTCGTGAGGTTTTCTTAACTAGGAGAGACCCAAATGTTGGGGTCTCTTCTATGATGCAGGTGGAAGACTTACCCAAACTCACCATAGAAGATATATGATAGTTTTCCATAGGTGCTCAATAAGCCAAGTTGTCTTCTTTCAGTTTATTGATTATATGCAGTGGAGTCAGTGATTGCCTATGGAGGTTTACATGTCAGTAATTGCAGCTTTATGAGCATTTCACACTGGTCATATGCTCATTTTGTAGCTGATACTAACACAAAATTTTTCTAGATTTTTGGTTTTGTCAACTATATAGTGGTCAATTTACTCCTTGATACACTTATTGGTGTGAGCACATTTATTCTCACATAATCCTTTTGGTTGGAAATTATTGTCCATTAATTCATTTTTTTGGGAAGATTGTTGAATTTTTTCCTAGAATCTTACACTCGGTCATCCATTTTTTGAGCCTTAGTGGTGTTTGGACTCTTCTAGCTCCATTATCATTCTGTTCAATTCTCGATCATAATGGCATCAGAGATCTTAGGCACATCTGGCGGATCAAGGTCTAGTGCTGGTGTTCCTAGAAGGAGCTATAACTTGCATGGCAAAGACCATTTTGAGATCCAAAAAATTGATGGCACAAACTTTGCTATGTGGAAGAATCAAATTAAAGATGTTCTTATTCAGACGAGGCAATGGAAGTGAGTAAATGGAATCTCAAAGAAGCCTGCTGACATGGATGAAGATGATTGGGATGAGTTTGATGAAATGGCCAGGTTTACCATTCGATTGCACCTGGTAGATAATGTTTACTTTATAGTATTGGACTGTGAAAGTGCATAGGAGCTTCGGAAGAAGTTATGCAATACATATGAAAAAGAAACAATATCAAATAAAGTGTACCTGATGAGAAAGTTATATGACCTTTGCATGAAGAACATAGATAGTGTTGTTGCTCATCTAAATGATTTTGTTGCTATATTCTCCGTGTTATAGGCTTAGAAAATGGACATTGATAATGAAATGAAAGCAGTCTTGTTGTTATGCACCTTGCCATCATCATGGATACATTTTGCACAGTTATTAGAAATAGTGCACCTGGTGGTAAACAGGTCTATGATGACATATGTGGAGGCACTCTTGAGTGAGGAGATTTATAGAAAATCTATGGTTGGCACTCAGAGTGGAGATGCATATAATGTTCATGATTCTTACCAAGGAAAAAGTCAACAACATGGCAGGAGCAAGAAAAAGGAAAAGAATGGTCAACGGAATAAGAGTAGAAGTAAATCAAGGAAGAGGGATATCGAATGCCATTATTGATATAAGAAAGGACATATGAAGAAAGACTTCTATGCATTAAAGAATGCTAAAACTAAAGGAAGAATGTTGATGAGCATGCTAAATTGTTACCTACATGATCTACTTCAAGCATGAAGATTGATGATGCTATTGCATTAACACTTGAGAATATTGTGCCTATTGAGGCTCTTATGGTTGATTCTCTCCCCAAAACGTGGCCGCTAGATTCTGATGCTTCTTTCCATGTGACAAAACATAGAGAATGGTGAGAAATTAGTGCTATTTCTGATGATGCTATTGTGTTAACACTTGACAATATTGTGCCTATTGAGGCTCTTATGGTTGATTCTCTCCCCAACACGTGGCCACTAGATTCTGATGCTTCTTTCCATGTGACAAAACATGGAGAATGGTTCTCTACTTATGCAGCAAAGTCTCAAACTATTTGGTTTTCCTTCTACCACATTCCTACATAGTGTTCACCAATACAACTTTACTGCAATCTTATGGACATATTGTTGGAGTTTGAGGTCTACAGAAGCACGTGAACAACACAAGGAAGAAGAAGAAGCTTGAAGCACAACACACAATACTGAATGTATTACTACTAGAATGTACAAAGATAAGTAACCCATTAGGGTTATAGGCATATATACAAGCCGGGGGAAAAAGAACTCCTAAAGAGGGAGAAAAGTGCCCCAACAGTCCTAGTGTTTTCACATACATCATTACCTAAATATATCAACAAATCCCCCCGGGAGTGATGGAGCAAACAAGGAGCTGACACTCACGTATAAGGAAGTGCCAAGCTATGTGGAATCAATCCACAAAACGATGTAAGCCCAAAGCTTTGTGGAAAGCTTCAAACTTCTCCCTAGGCAGAGCCTTTGCGAAAAGGTTTACAATGTTCTCCTATGTGGGCACATATGCCAAACTGATCTCTCTAGCAGAGGACCTCTCCCGGACATGATGATAGTGCACCTCAATGTGGTTACTGCGAGCATGGAACACCGGGTTCATCACAATTGCGAATGCGCTATGACTGTTAGTGAAGATGGTGGTGACACAAGACTAACTAATACCCATATCAACCATAAGGCATTTGAGCCACACACACTCAACAATCGTTGTGAAAGTTTCCCTATACTCAACCTCACAACTGGAAGTGGCCACACTAGGCTGCTTCTTTCTCAACCAAGATATACATGAGCTACCAAGCATGAAGCAAAAACCATTGGTGGACACATGAGTGTCATAGGAGCCAGCCCAGTCACAGTCAGAAAAAGCATGTAAATCTGGCGGTAGTGATCCCCGCTTGGGATAAAACAATCCAAGTAGCTAGGTACCACTCAAGTAGCGAAAGATGTGCTTAACCACCTACCAATGCTTGACACCTTGGCAATGAATAAATCTGCTCATCAATGAGACAACAAACTAAATATCTAGCCAAGTAACACATAAGTAAATCAAGCATCCAACAACTTACTAATAGAGAACAACATGAAGTGCATCTCCAGCATCATGAAGACTCAATCATAAATCTGTCTCCATAGGAATGGCAATAGGTTTGCAGTCTTAAAGGCCAAAATGCTGCAATAATGTGTAAATATATTTGGTTTGACACAAATCTATTCTTCCATCAACTTGCATAAACTGAATGCCCAAATAATGATGCAAATGCCCAAAATTTGACATCTCAAATGAGGCATGAAGATCAGCCTTAAAACTAGCAATATGCTTCTCATTGTTGGAGTTAGATGTCTGCGGAAGCACGCGAACAACACAAGGAAGAAGAAGAAACTTGGAGCACAACACACAATACTGAATGTATTACTAGAGAATGTACAAATATAAGTAGCCCATTAGGGCAATAAGTGTATATACAAGCCGAGGGAAAAAAACCTCCTAAAGAGGGAAAAAAAGTAATGATGATGATTGATTGATGATGATAATTGATGATGATAATTGATGAATGATGATTGATGATTGATGATTGATGATTGAGGATTGAGGATTGATGATTGATGACTGATGAGTGATGATAATGATTGATGATGATGATGATTGATGAGTGATGATTGATGAGTGATGATAATGATTGATGATTGATGCTGATGATGATGATTGATGAATGATTAGTGATTGATGATGATGGTTAATGATAATGATTATTGTCATGGACAAAGGAAACCATCCTAAACCTTAGATTCCATGTGAATCTTGTATCTCATAATTGATTATGAATTAGGAGAAACCAATGCTTCCATTGCATCCAGAACATGCAAAACCCTAAGATCGACTGTCTACTTGCCTCATTCAAATATCCAAAGCTCATGTTTCAAATTGATGACATCATCAATTCGTAAACGCTTTTCATGAACCACCCTTGAAAACCTATATAAGGAGGGGTTGGCCACATTCATAATCAGTCTTGCCAATACCAGTTTTGGGAGATCAAGGAGTCGTAACCACCAAGTAAGTACTCTCCAAGTTCCAGTTCCTGTTCTTGTCTTGTTCCTTGTCCCAATTCTATCTTGTCTTGTATTCTAGACATCTAGTCTTGTCCTCCTGTAATCTCGTAGTACGAGATCTTGTCAAGTTCTTTCTTGTATCTAGTTTGTCTCCCAGAAGGGAGTTCTTGTAATCCAGAGATCTTGTTCCATACTTACGATCCCGGGTTGTGGGATCTCCTGTATCATCTCTAGCTGAGTTATCTACACCTATAGTCCTGGGTTGTGGGACTTCTTGTATCAGCTACGTCTTCTTGTATTATTTTCCCTACGTGGGTGTTCTTGTAATCTGAAGTGTATTTCCGAAATCTTGTGTATTGAAGTCAGAGAGCACAATCTAGTGCTCCCCTGACATATTAGCAAGACTAGCTTCCATCCAAGACTAGTCATCATGTAGAATGCTTATGAACAAATTGTAGCATCACTTCAGAGTCTCCAAGAATTACAAGAACGAATCGGGAGTCTTTAGACAAATCAAGGAAGTATGCAAGTAAATCAATGATCTAGTACATCCTTCATGAGGGAACCTAAGATCTGCATGCCAAAAAAGTTTTGATGGTGATCGCACAAAGTTCCAGGGATTCTTGCAACAAGTCAAATTGTACATTCGTATGCAGCCTGATAGATACCCTAATGATGCATCCAAGGTCGGTTTTATTGGGACCTTGCTCTACGGTCAAGCATTATCATGGTTCGTCCCAATCTTGGAGAAGGATATGGCCGTACTTCATGACTATGAGGGGTTTCTTAGAGAGCTCATTGCCACATCTGGAGATGCAGACACAAGTCGAGTGGCAGAAACAAAACTTCGGAAGCTACGTCAAGGTAATCGCCCTGCCTCTACCTATGCATCAGAATTTATGAAGTTGATATGTGACCTCACTTGACATAAAGATTATTTCATAAGCAATTTAGATGGGGCCTTGGCATACCTTGTCATCTGAGTCACCAAAGTCACCATTGGCATCGTTGGCTGCGCGCGAGGGAGGACCTCAATGATCAAGGAATATAGAGGTTCCCGGTACTTCTCGGGAGGTCACCCATCTCAGTACTGTTCCCCCCAGAGCTCGCTTAACCGTGGCAATCTCTTGCCACTAAGCTACACTCTTGTGGTGTTTGAAGAAGGGGAAAGACTAAGGTTGACATTACCTTGAACAAGTTTTGGTGCCTCAAAGCTTCATTTTTGCTTTTAAAGCCTATTTCTGAAGCAATTTTGGGGTGTTTTTGGAGCCATTTTGGAGTACTTTCGCACGTAGTTCTCTTCACACAGGTCCAAGAACATCAAGAAGAGTGTTCCTTGTACTTCTCAGACAATAAATATCAACCTTTGGGGCTGTATTTTCAGCCACACTCGTAAAACTAGAGGTTTCTCGAGGGGTTTTCAGTTTTGGTGGAAGCAGTCGCTGCAAATTTATGCAGGTTTTTAAAGCCTAAAACATCAGAGTTGACAGACACTTGCAAGTGTTATTGGCTAGTTTTTGGGCTATGTATTCAGCCTTTTAGTGTCATTTTACTGCATATATTGAGCACATACACACCATGTACGCTTATGTGGATACTGCTTATGTACGTCCATGTGGGCATTGATATAGCGGTTACGTTCTTTGCATAAAGCCTTTTACGTTTGATAAAGAGGGTCGTGGTGAGGTTTTCTTAGCTGGGAGACACCCAGATGTCGGGGTCTCTTTGGTGATGCAGGTGGAAGACTTACCCAGCCTCGCCATAGGAGATGTATGATAGTTGTTCATAGGTGCTCGATAAGCCTAGTTGGCTTCTATTGGGTAACTGATTATATGCAGTGGAGTCAGTGATTCACTATGTAGGTAGACATGTCAGTACTTGCAGTTTTATGATACTTTGACACTGGTCATATGCTAATTTTGCAGAGGATACTCTGGCAAAATTTTTCCAGATTTTTGGTTTAGTCAACTATATAGTGGTCGATTTACTCCTTGATACACTTATTTGTTGGTGTTTGGACTCTTCTAGCTCCATTATCATTCTATTCAGTTCTCTACGATCATGGCATCAGAGGTCTCAGGCACATCCGGTGGATCAGGGTCTAGTGCTAGCGTTCCGAGGAGGAGCTATAACTTGCAGGGCAAAGACCATTTTGAGATCCGAAAATTTGATGGCACAAACTTTGCTCTATGGAAGAATCAGATTAAAGATGTGCTGATTCAAAGAAGGCAATGGAAGCCAGTAAATGGGATTTCAAAGAAGCCTGCTGACATGGATGAAGATGATTGGGATGAGTTAGATGAAATGGCCAGGTCTACCATTCGCTTGCACCTGGCAGATAATGTTTACTTTATAGTATTAGACTGTGAAAGTGCAGAGGAGCTTTGGAAGAAGTTATGCAATACATATGAAAAAGAGACGGCATCAAATAAAGTATATCTGATGAGAAAATTATACGATCTTCGTATGAAGGACACAGATAGTGTTGCTGCTCATCTAAATGAGTTTGATGCCATATTCTCCCAGTTACAGGCTCAGAAAATGGATATGGACAATGAAATGAAAGCAGTATTGCTGTTATGCACCCTGCCATCATCATGGGATACATTTTGCACAGCTATTAGCAATAGTGCACCAGGTGGTAAACTCGTCTATGATGACATATGTGGAGCACTCTTGAGTGAGGAGATTCGTAGAAAATCTATGGTTGGCACTCAGAGTGGAGATGCATATAATGTTCGTGATTCTTACCAAGGAAAGAATCAACAACGTGGCAGGAGCAAGAACAAGGAAAAGAATGGTCAATGGAATAAGAGCAGAAGTAAATCAAGGAAGAGGGATATTGAATGCCATTATTGTCATAAGAAAGGACACATGAAGAAAGACTGTTATGCATTAAAGAATGCTAAAGGTAAAGGTCAGAATGTTGATGGGCATGTTAAACAGTTACCTGCACCATCTACTTCGACTGTGAAGATTGAAGAAATTAATGCTATTTCTGATGATGCTGATGTGTTGACACTTGATAGTACTGTGCCATCTGAGGCACTTATGGCTGATTCTCTTTCCCACACCTGGCTGCTAGATTCTGGTGCTTCTTTCCATGTGACACCACATAGAGAATGGTTCTCTAATTATGCAGCAAAGTCTCTTGGTACCGTGAGACTTGGTGACTCTTACCAGTGTGATGTTCTGGGGATTGGAGATGTGGTTGTGCAGTTCATTGACGGTTCAAAATTTACTATGCATAATGTACGCCATGTACCTCAGTTATCATGCAGTTTGATGTCAGTTGGTCAACTTGATGACCTTGGTTACAAGGTGGTCTTCTATGCTCAATCCTTTCGTATATCAAAGGGCAATATGGTTATTGCAAAAGGAAGGAAAGTTGGCTCACTTTACCCTTTATTTATATCACAGAAAGAACACTTGTTAGCTGTTACTGAACAGCCTATGGCTTGTATTTGGCATGGTCGTTTGGGCCATATATCTCGTAGTGGAATGGAAAATCTTTCTGGTTCTGGCTACTTACCTGTGTTATCTTTCTCTGATTTTTCATTTTGTGAGCATTGTCAATATGGAAAGCAAACCAGAAATGTGCATAAAATGCACATTGACTCTTCAATTCAGCCTTTAGATCTTGTTCATACAGATGTGTGTGGTCCTATGCCCACTAGGTCCTTAGGTGGTTCTCTTTACTTTGTCACTTTCATAGATGATGCTACTAGAAAAGTCTGGGTATATCCTATCAAATCGAAGGATGATGTATTCCCTACTTTCAGAAAATGGCTTGCTTCAGTTGAGACTGAAAAAGGAACTAAGCTTAAGGCTTTACGTTCAGATAATGGGGGTGAGTATACCTCACATGAATTCAGCCTTTTCTGTCAGTGTAGAGGGATTCGTAGAGAGTTTACAGCTCCTTATACCCCAGTACAGAATGGTGTAGCTGAGAGGATGAATAGAACTATTCAAGATAGAGTAGTCTCTATGTTGCATCATGCAAACCTCTCACAAGGTTTTTGGGCAGAAGCAGTATTGACTGCAGTTCATGTGATTAACCTTTCACCTAGTACTGCCAAAGGTCTGAAAGTGGCATAAGAGTTATGGACAGGGAAACCACCATATTATGATCATCTTCGAGTTTTTGGGTGTGAAGCATATGTTCATGTACCCAAGAATCTTAGACAGAAGTTGGACCATAAGTCAAAGAAATGCATTTTTCTTGGATATGGTCGAGAAGGACAATTTGGATATCGCTTATGGGATCCTGAAACACGGTCAGTGATCAGAAGTAGTGATGTCATTTTTAATGAGTCTAAGATGCATAAACAGCCGATTAAGGAGGTTGAAGTGAGAAGAGTAGTGTTTGAGGATACTAGTCCTCCGGTTAGCATGCATAAAAATGCTGCACATAGGGATGTTCAAGAGAATGTCCATTCAGATCAGTCTGCACATGTTCCTGTTCAACAACCATTGAGATGTTCTGCACGTGTCTCATATCCACCTGATAGATATGTTCCAGGTTTAGATTTTGTTATGCTAACAGATGCCGGTGAGCCCTCTTGCTACAAAGAGGCTATGCAGACAGAGGATCATGTCAAGTGGGAGCGTGCCATGAAGAGTGAGTTGGATTCTATTCACAAGAATGGTACTTGGGACTTAGTACCTTTGCCAAAGGGCAGGAAAGCTTTACCATGTAAATGGGTGTATAAGCTGAAATTCACATCAGATAGTGCTTCTCCAAAATATAAAGCACGACTTGTTGCAAAGGGTTTTAAGCAACAACATGGTGTTGATTTTGAGGAAATCTTCTCTCCAGTGGTCAAGATGACTACTTTGCGCATGTTGCTTGGATTCGTTGCAATGGAGGACTTAGAGCTAGTCCAAATGGATGTGAAAACAGCTTTCTTGCATGGAGATCTTACAGATGAGATCTATATGGAACAACCAGAGGGTTATGTAATTCTTGGCAAGGAAAGTCTAGTTTGTAAGCTCAAGAAGAGCTTGTATGGACTTAAACAGTCTCCTAGACAATGGTACCAAAATTTTGATGCTTTTATGAAGTCCCAAGGCTATTCTCGGAGCAATGAGGATCATTGTCTCTACACAAAGAGATGTTCTGATGGCAGCTTGATATGCTTGATACTTTACGTCGATGATATGTTGATTGCTGGGAAGTCCTCTTATGATTTGTCAATTCTCAAAAAGAAGTTGAGTCAGAAATTTGATATGAAGGATTTGGGGGATGCCAAACATATTCTTGGCATGCGCATTACTCGTGATAGGAGTAAAAGATGCATATACTTGTCTCAAAGTGAGTACATATCCAAAGTACTTCACTGATTCAATATGCAGGGTGGAAAGGCATTGAGTACACCTTTACCCACATATGTGAAATTGAGCAAGGATGACTGCCCCAAATCAGATGAGGAAAAGGAATTCATGACCAAAATTCCCTATCAGTCTGCTGTTGGTAGTCTCATGTATGCTATGGTAGCTACGAGACCAGACATTGCATTTGCAGTGGGAGTTGTGAGCAGATATATGTCTAATCCTGGCAAGAAACATTGGGAAGCGGTCAAAATGATTTTGAGATATCTGAGTGGCACTAAGGACAAGTGTCTATGCTTAGGTAGAGGGAAAGCATCCATTATTGGTTACACAGATTCTGACTATGCTGGTTGTGTAGACAATCGTAAGTCTACATCAGGGTACATTTTTCATTTTGCTGGAGGTGCTATCTCTTGGAGATCTCGTCTTCAAGAATGTACAGCTGTTTCCACCACAGAAGCAAAGTATGTTGCAGCAAGTGAGGCATGTAAGGAAGCCTTGTGGCTTTCTCGTCTTGCTTGTGATATGGGTTTGCCTCAGCATGTACCTCACTTGCTCAGTGATAGTTAGAGTGCCATTGCTTTGGCTAAGAATCCGGTCTATCATGCAAAGACCAAGCACATTGAGGTGAGGTATCACTTCATTAGAGATTGCTTAGCCACTGAGAGCATTATTCTTGAGAAGGTTCACACTCAAGATAATGCTGCAGATGTTTTGACTAAAGCTCTACCACAGGATAGCTTTCGACACGGTTGTCACTTGATGGGGGTTACTTGATTCTTGATCTTACGCAGTCACTTGTATACTGTGTAACATGCCCATGAGGTGGGAGGTATAGTTTGTATACTTACACTCAGGTACATTCTTTCTTTTTTCTCCCATAGTTACTCTGGCCATATTGGCCTTTAGTGGGAGATTGTTACCGTTAGTGTCCATCTGAAAGGCCAAATGGCCACCGGACACTTCTTTGTATATGTTCTTTAATAAAACATATAGTGGCCTGGTCAGTCACAGACTGTAAGTTCGATTGCATTTGTAAGACCTAAGAAGTCTGTCATCGTGCTCCCTGTGTACTGTGTTTTCTGCGTATTCTACAACCTCTGTGCGGAGTACTGTGTGCGGAGTCAGGAGCTCGGTTTCTACTCCGAGCATATCGTCGTGGAGCTCTGGAGAAGGAGAGTGCAGTACGGTGCATCGCCATCGAAAAACTTCAAGAGGCCCTATCCAGAAGATCTTATCTTGCACCAAAGAAGGTTGAAGAGGCCTTTGATCAACAAGAGAGTGTATTACTCAAGCCTGAGCATCTCCAGTTAGCAACTACCTCTTCAAGCCATCATGAAAATTCAACCTTGAATTAGTTGATCCGTGAGAGTCTACCACAGGATGAATTGTTTTGTAATGTTAAGCAGAAAGCTCAAGAAGGAGAATTCCAAGAAGTAAACAAATTTCAAGAAAAGGATGGGTTACTACTCTATAAGAACCTATTGTATGTACCTCCAGGAAAGCCCAGGATCCAAGTACTTCAACAATGCCATGACAACCTTGCAGCAAGACATTTTGGAGTGAATAAAACAATAGAACTCATATCAAGGGACTTTTGGTGGCCTTAGATGTGGAAGGAAGTCAAAGAATACATTCAAACATGTGATACTTGCAATAGATCTAAGGTACCCCGACATAAACCTCATGGTCTCTTGCAACCTCTACCTATTCCAGAAAGGCCATGGGCTTCATTGTCTATGGATTTCATCACAAATCTACCAAAGTCAGATAAGTATGATGCCATTCTTGTTAATGTGGATAGAACACTTCATTCCAACTACCAAGGCAATCACAGGTGCAACCACTGCTAGAATTTTTCTCAGGTATATATTTAGGCTTCATGGATTGCCTGATGACATTGTCAGTGATCGAGGTCCACAGTTCATATCTAGCTTTTGGAACAGTCTTTGCAAGCTCCTTGGTGTTCAAGTTAAACTATCTACAACAAATCATCCATAGACTGATAGACAAACAAAACAGGTGAATCAAGTCCTGGAGCAATATCTCCGTTGCACTAGCAACTATAATCAAAATGATTGGTTTGATCTTTTACCCTTTGCAGATTTTGCTTAAAACAATAGTGTTCATGCATCTACTAAGCAGACTCCCTTCTTTGCAAATTATGGACAACATCCAAGGATGGATATACAATTCTCAAATCATGTCAAGAACCCAGCTGCTAGAGACAAGGCCTAGTACCTGATGGACATTCACAAAGAAAAGGAAGAGATCCATAAACCTCAAGAACAATATAAGTACTATGCATATCAAAATTGTGTCCAGAATCCATCGTATCAAATTGGGGATAAAGTATGGTTACTCAGAAACAATTTGCAAACCTCAAGACCTTGTGCAAAGTTAGATCATCAAAGATTTGGTCCATTTACCATCTTGGCTAAGATTAATCCAGTCATCTTCAAGCTCCAACTACCAAGTACTATGAGAATACATCCAGTTTTCCATGTATCCATGTTGGAACCATATCAGATTTCACCATTGAGGGGGGAGAGACCTAGTCCTTCACCACCTATCGAGATTGATGATCATGAAGAATTTGAAGTCGAGCATGCCCTAGATTCCAGAATATTCTGAGGAAGATTGGAATACCTTATTCATTGGAAAGGGTATGACATTAGTGATTGTACTTGGGAACCTGCAGAGAACCTTCAGAGAGCACCAATCAAGGTTCGAGAATTCCATGAGAGAAATTCAACGAAGCCAAGACCAGATACCATGACCGCTCCTCGTGGAACTCGTTGCTTGAGGGGAGGTGATGTCATGGACAAAGGAAACCATCCTAAACCTTAGATTCCATGTGAGTCTTGTATCTCATGATTCGTTCAGAATTAGGAGAAACCAATGCTTCCATTGCGTCTGGAACGTGCAAAACCCTAAGATTGACTATCTACTTGCCTCATTCAAATATCCAAAGCTCATGTTTTGAATTGATGACATCATCAATTTGTAACCTCCTTTCATGAACCGCCCTTGAAAACCAATATAAGGAGGGGTTGGCCATATTCATAATCAGTCTTTCCAATACTAGTTTTGACCACCAAGTAAGTACTCTCCAAGTTCTAGTTCCTGTTCTTGTCTTGTGTCGGGGGAGCACTAGATTGTGCTCTCTGACTACAGTAGACAAGATTTCCGAAATACACTTATGATTACAAGAACACCCACGTTGGGAAAATAATACAAGAAGATGTAGCCGATACAAGATGTCCCACAACCCGGGACCAATAGGTATGGAAAACTGGACTAGAGATGATACAGAAGATCCCACAACTCGGGATCATAGGTAGGAAACAAGATATCTCGGTTACAAGAATTCCCTCCAGGGATATGAACTAGATACAAGAAATAACTAGAAAGGATCTCGTACTACGAGATTACAACAGGACAAGAAAGGATGTCCACGATACGAGACTAGACAAGACTAGAGCAAGAGATAAGACTGGAACTTGAATTGGAACTTGAAAGTACTTACTTGGGAGTCACGACTCCTTGAGCTCCCAAGACTGGTATTGGCAAGACTGAGAGTTAATGTGGCCAACCCCTCTTTATATAAGTTTTCAAGGGTGGTTCCCAAGGGCGGTTGCAACTTGATGATATCATCATGATGTCATCGACTTGAATCAGGACCTCCGAGTATCAGAATTGAGCAAATAGATAGTCGATCTTAGGGTTTTGGCACGTTTCACATGCAATGGAAGCATTAGTTTCTCCAAACACTAAGCCAATCATGAGATATAGAAATTGACATGGAATCTAAGGTTTAGATGGTTTCCTTGTCCATGACATCACCTCCCCCTCAAGTGATGAGTTCCACGAGGAGCGGCTATGTGACTTTGAGATCTTCTAGGACTTGAATCTTCATAACTCTTGGTCTTTGTAGAGTTATTGATATGTGGTACTGGAACAAGATGATGATGGATATTGTTAAACGTGGAACTAACCGTCAGAGACGCTTGATTTTTCCCAATTACTCACTTCAGACAGCAATAAAATAATACTCAAGAACTCTATCAAGAATCTTGACTAACTTAAGAACTGCTCCGAACACAGAACACTGTAACAACAAAGATAATAACAGTGACTCAATCTTTACCGAATAGATGCAGATAATCAAACAAAACCGAAGACACAGTAGGCTCAAGATTCTCAAACACACAGTACTGAATGTCGATTCATACACCGAGTAAGCCTTACTCATTGATCAACGTACCATATAAGAACTACCGTAACACAACTCATAGTAATAACCTTTACGGAACAATGATTCAATACTCAACTTAGGACGCACCTTACTGTAACTTAATCTTTACCGAACAAGCACAGATCTTAACACAGAAGACAACCACAATACGACTCAAAGTTCTCAACACACTACAGCGACTACACAGACTTCATCAACGACTTACAAGACATCACAAAAAGAGAGACGCCACAGTACATGTAATTAGTAGAACAATCGCAATAGAACTTCGCAAAACGACTCGCCCAGACAAACAGTCTGGCGATCTTCTGGCCGTCCCAAGCGTTTCTTTTCATTGAGTTATATAAAGATACAAACGTCTTGTAACAACCTTTTGTACGTGCGGAAACTAAAAATATTTTACAATTGCCAATCCGGCGGCCAACTAACACTGGCACGCACGATGGACTCAAACCCGCAGGTTTACACCAATTATGGTTCATCTATAATGCCTTTTGAATACATTGATCGGGCTAATCTAAATGTTCGGGTAATTTTCTTCTTTAAGGCTTCTAACATCTATTTCAAAACATCTGGCTCTACTAATTGGGCATGTGTTCGTACAGAACTTAAGGAAATGACTTCGGTCATCAAAACTTCTGCTTGCGTTTGCAGAAAAGCTTCTTGTAGATAAAAATCGTTTGATAATGCCGCATCTCTGGACACTTTCATATCTGCAACTTGCTTTTCCATTCTGGCTAATCTATCTTTTTGAGCCTCTGGCTGGTTCTCCCTTCTTTCTATCTCCTGATTTTGAAACTGTATTGTCCTAGAGTAGGCATCCCTTTCTCTTCGAACATCTGTTATTACCTTTTGTAGTTGAGCTTCCACAGTCAATTTGCGTTTGAGAATGTTATTTACTTCTGATAAGTCTATCTTGCATCTCTGGAGTTCTTCATCAGTCTTCATAGCCCGATCATGCATCTCTTGGCCTCGTTGTACCACTTCATCTAGCTGCTGTCTGGTTTCTTCTAACAAATCACCCAGTGCAACGCGGGCATCTTCTTTATCTTGAGCTACTTGTTTTAAATGCAAAATTTCTGCATCCACAGCACATATCAATTCATCCTTCGCTCTGATTTCGGCCAATACAACATCTCTTTGATTTGTGAATGACTCCTGTTCGGCTAGTCGGACCTGTAGTTCCTTAATTTGTTCACTTAAATTATGATTTTCTGCCTTAACTACCTGTAATTCTTGCTGGAGAGGAGTAATGTCTGCCTCCAGCACATCAACTTTGTTTTGAAAGTCGCCGCGGATGTTATCGGTAACTTGCTTCATTTGTGTAGGTAGTTGTTGTGAGAGTTGGATCAACATTTGACCCATGGATGCAAGCTCGAAAAATATAGGAATGGTAGGAACCGGAATATGAGGACGGGGTTGAGACGACGAGGCTGTAAGGAGCTGTTGGGAAGAGGGGGGAGAGTAATTCGGTGAAGAAGATGAAGTAGCAGGCTCTTCAATTGGCATTACGGGTATAATTGGGTCGACCGGAGGAATGGGAGGAGTGAGAAGAACAGTGTTTGTTTCTAGTACCTGTTCGGTGGTTTGTTATGTAGCGTCATCAGGTTCGACGGCTACAGACTCCACTGCTCTAATCAGTTCGTCAAAAACTTCTTTAATAATATGGTGCCCATCTTCGTTCTTTTGCTGTTCGGGTTGTTGCTGAGATTGTTCTTTAGACGAGCTCGTGTCAGAATCGGTTGTAGCATCCTGTTCTTGTTGCTACTCTGAAGAGGACTGTGCTGATGACTCATAATGCATGAAGGTTGCGGTGTCGTGAAAGGTTTCTTCTTCGTTCCCTTCTTCTTCTTTGTCACCTGCCTTATCATTTGCGGCAGATCCTTGTACCTGACTATCCGATGAACTAATTCTGATTCTTTTGCGGTGGAAGAGCTGGAAGAGTTCTTCTTCATCTTCTTCATCATCTTCCAAGATCTGTGCAGACTCTTCATGGTGCAGTACCGGACCTCTGGGTGGTGGTTGCGCTGCTTGGATGGTTGGGAATAAGAAACTAAGAATATGCGGCAGTCTCGATCTTGGCATATCTCCCTTATTTACCTGTTTGATGATGGAAACGCATTCTTTGTGAATGCGGCGGAAGAAATATGAAGCAAAGTTGATAGGTTCTCGAGCAGCTAAATCTATAGTGGAGTAAAAGGAACGAGATATTCCATATGTGCATTTCTGCAGGTTGAGAATGGCTACTAAGAACTGTAATGCGGATCTCTCAGGCTCAGGGCGATAGAGAATTGCATATTCGTTGGATGAATACCTAGGAAACAATTGGATCATTGTGGCTATTGGCAAGTTTGGGCCATTCTCCCGACCTTGCAGAGAGAGCCGAAATGCATCAGCAAAGGCCTAGAAAGTGATTACGGTACGGGATGGTAAGAAGTGATAGGCCAACTCTGCTCGGTGGCAGGTGTGGCAGCGATGGCGGCGATTATCTGGGCATAGAACGGGTGGCAATCCACTGAATGCCAAGGCAATTCAGCGAAATTGACCAACCCACGGATGCGCAAGAACTCATCTACATCGGTAGGGAGTCCTTCACAGAAAGCGGCGAAGTTTGCCAGAGCTTCCATGGTGCAAAAACAATCGCAAGCACGAGAACACAAGCACACAGTGTATACAGATAGCACAATCACACAAATCACGCAAACACAATAGCGATTAGCAGCAGAACGAAAAAGGTTAAGTAGATGCTTTGTAGTGGAGAGCAATCGAAATTACTAATCATCGCACGACGTTGAGATGAGGACCTCATAACTTCGGTGTGCATGCATGAATAGAACAATAATGCAAGGCGGCTGTTGACATAATTAGGTATCAAAATGCGGATATTTACAGACTTATTTTATTAAGCACGCAAAAACAAAAAAGAAAATAAATAACATGAAAAAGAAACGCTGAACACGTCAGCGAGCGTCAGATGCTTGATGGTACGGCCGCAACTTTGAACCATTGATGACTTTCGAAAGAGGAATTCTGGTCAAAGTATTCAACCAAAAAGTAGCTGGACCTATTTGTTCAGTAATCCGGTAGGGACCAAACCATCGTAACTTGAATTTTCCAGCCGAGCGATTTGCTTTTGCATTATAAAATAACACCAGCTGTCCTATCTTAAAAACTGGAGTCTTAAGATACCGGTCATGAGTACGGGCTTGTCTTAACTGCACTTCCTGTATAGTAAAAAAACTTTGCCATCGGTGCTCATCCAGTTCTCTGAGTGTATCCAACCAAAATGGTAAAGAATCTTCAGGTATCAATTTCTGAGTGATGGCCACACGTAAACTTGGCACAACGATCTCCATTGGTGCTATGGCTTCCAACCCATAAGCCAATTTGAAAGGGGTTAATCCTGTTGCTACCTTGTATGTAGTCTTGTATGCCCATAATACTTCGGGTAACAACTGATCCCATCTTTCCGGTGATTCTAGAATCAATTTTCGAAGCATATTCAACAAAGTCTTGTTTGTACTTTCAGCCAAACCATTAGCACGAGGATAATAAGGGGAATTGAATTTATACGTAATCTGAAAAGAATGTGTAAGTACTTTCATTAAATTGTTAATAAAATGCGTGCCTTGATCTGTCACCAGCTCTAGAGGTAAGCCAAAACGCGGGAAAACATCTTTCATTAGACACTTTGCCACCGAAACAGCTGTGGCAGACCTTAAAGCCCAAGCTTCTGCCCATCTGGTAGCGTAATCTGTACAAGTCAGAATATAACAATTGTTACTGAGGATTTTTGGAGGCGTAATAGGCCCAATAAAATCAAGACCCCACCTCTAGAAAGGATCTAAAGGTAGGACAGGTTGTAGAGGAAATAAGTGGCATTGTAACGGCTGTCCAGATCTTTGACAATTATCACACTGTTTGACAAATTGAGATACATCCTTGTACATAGTAGGCCACCAAAGTCCGCTTTGCAGAATATTCCGATGCGTTAAATCTGCTGCAAAATGCCCACTAGAAGGAATTAAGTGAGCCAAAGTAATGACTGAATTAAGTTTGTGTGGAGGAATACAACGAAGTAAAATTCTAGTGTGATCCATATAGTATAATTCCCCAGCAATCAACCGAAATCGGTGACTGTAAACTGCAATTTTCCTACGCATTGCAAGAGATGTTGTAGAAGGAAGACATCCATCGGTCAGAAAAGTTAATAACTGATCATAGTAATTAGGGGTCACAAGAGGATCTGCATCTTCATCATCAGTTGAGTTAGTAACATAAATTGCAGGTGTGTTGTCATCTACATCGACTAGAGCTTCACCGAAATCCAACCGAGACAGGAAATCTGCTAAGGCATGTGCAGTTCCAGGTCGATGAATTACTTCGTAATCAAATTCTTGTAAAAGTAGAACCCATCATGCTAATCGACCACCTAAATGCTGCTGCCGTACCAGATAGACAAGTGCAGCATGATCTACATGAAAAGTAAATTTGCGGCCAAGTAAATAATGCCTGAATTTTTTGACGGAATATACTAAACCTAGACATTCTCTTTCAGTTATAGAGTAATTCTTTTCAGCAGGGGCAAGCCTTTGACTTGCATAGTACACAAGCCTGAACCACTTATCCGTTTGTTGCATTAGAACACTGCCAATGGCAATATCTGATGCGTCTACAAAAACATGGAATTGGCATTCCCAATCAGGTGGTTGTGAAATTGGTACCTGCGTTAATAAACATTTTAGACGATCAAATGCTATCTGACATTCCTGAGTCCACTCAAATTGTCGAGGAGTCTTGGTTATTAACCGGTTTAGTGGTATCACCAAATGAGCAAGCCATCGTAAGTGTCGACCATGCCATCTTACTTGACCCATGAAGCGCATTACTTCCTTAGATGTAGTAGGCACAGGTGCTTCTAACACAACTGTAATTTTATCTGGATCAACTTGTATACCCTGTGCAGATACAATGTGGCCAAGTAGCTTTCCACATGAAACCGCAAAAACAGATTTGTTGGGGTTTAGACAGAGTCTGTATTCTCTGCACTTCTCAAAGCAACACCGTAAATGGAACAAGTGTGCTACCATCTTACCAAATAACGAAAAATCATCAAGATATATTTGCATAAAAGAGGTAAGATAGGGTGAGAATATTTCTTGCATGCAACGCTGAAAAGTAATAGGGGCATTTCTTAACCCAAACCACATAACTGTACACGAAAAAACACCCCAGTTGGTAATGAAAGTGGTCTTCGGTATATCTTGTTCAGCCATTCTGACCTAGTTGTAACCACTGTAACCATCCAAGAAAGAGTACATTTCATGTCCTGCTACTCTGTCAAGCATCGTGTCAAGAAAAGGTGGCGAAAATGGATCAGGCACCGTAGCTGCATTCAGTTTTCGGTAATCCACACAAATTTGCAGTTGCTTATTCTTTTTAGGAACAATAACAATTGTTGAGATCCATTCAGCATGCTCTACTGGTACAATGAATCCAACTTTCAATAACCTATCAAGCTCTGCATTTATCTATGCTGCATAATTCGGATTCATCCGGTAGCTGGGTTGTTTGATTGGTTTTGCTTCCGGCTTCAGCATGACCCTGTGCTGATATAAAATGCGAGGGTCCAAAACTTTCATGTCTTTGTAATCCCATGCAAAAACATGAGAGAACTCTCGAAGTAACTGGATTAAGTCTGCTTGAAACACTTCAGGTAAGCTTTCCTTTATCTTGACAGGACGCGGATTTTCTTCATCTCCTAAATTATAGGTGATCAATTGATCTTTTGGAACATAGAATTGTTGGGACTTCTCTGTATCATCAGCTGGTTTTAAAAGTTGTTGTAGATCAGCGCCATCTACAGCAACGATATCTTCTTTCTTGTCTTCTTCAGTCACATGCATCACCGTACAAACTGCCGGATTCCAATTATCTACAACAGATTGTAGATCAACAGTTCCTAGGGAGATCAAATCAATATTATTCTTCAAAAACTCTTCTTCTTCATCATCTGACAAACCGTCTAACATATGAACTGGTTCTGCAAAATAAGGTCTAGCATGTAATTCACAAGGCTGTATAGCATCTAATTTTACAACATATTTACGATTATTGTCTTTGAAAGTGAGTTCCTGTGCAGACCAATCCTGTATAACCTTAGCTTGTTTCAGCCAAGGATGGCCGAAAAGAAGATTATAATCAAGATTGGATTCCGGTAGTTCTAGGACAACAAAGGTCATCCTAAATGTTGTACCCTGCAAAGTTATTGGTACATTTCGCACAAGTCCTACTGGATGGACTCTTGACTGGTCAACCATTCTGACAAAAAATTGGACTGGTTTGATTTCGATCCATCCTAACTTTTTACACAATGCGGCAGTAGCAATGTTGACACCAGATCCTCCATCAATTAGTACCTGTGTAATTTTATGATTTTTATACCATACCGTAATTAAAGGAACTGAATGATCAACTGTAGAATCAGGTTTTGGTTGCACTTTAGCTGTTGCTGGAATGCAAGAAGACACAGGACTGAACTGTTGTTGGAATTGTTGCCGAACTACTGGTACTAATGCAAGTAATTGGCCAAGAGGAAGAGTAATGAATGCCTTAGATAAAATTTCCCAGGCTTGATTTACTTGATTTGTACCTTTCACCGATTTTGAAGACGATGCATCGGTTACTGGAATTGACCCTTGCTCCTGTGCAATTTTCTTTGGCAATGGAACTTGTGTCACCGGAATAGGATCTAGGAACACTGGAGGTTCTGTGGTGGTCCACTGACTATCTTTGTCATATGTTCTTTGTTGTTCTTGGATGCCTGGTTCAAATATTTCAGCTGCTGGTTGTAACGGCCTACTGGATCTGGTCTGGACTACTGCAGCTTGTGTTTCTATTGGTGTGATATGAACCATATTTGTCATTGGATTTTGACGTTCTTTTTTCCTTTGATCATATTCTGCTGCATCTTTACAAAATCTTCTAATGTGGCCAAATTCACTGCAAAAATGGCAGCGAGGTGGTGGCAAATTAGTATTTTCCTGTGCTTGTCCTGCCTGCCAACGGTTTGCATTGTAGTTATTATTTCTCTGTCCTCGATAATTTCGGTAGCCTTGTTGCTGGTTGTTTCTCATTTGAGGTGGTACATAGTGATTGGCTGGCTGTCCTAGTTCCTGTATAATAGCATTGACAGTTGTTGGTCCCTGTACTTTGGCATTATATGCACAACTTTCGGTGGAGTGTCCGGTAGTATTATAGATAGCGCAAAACAACTGATTAAGTGCACAAGTGGCACTAGTGTGCCCTGAATTCTTGCATGTGGTGCAATACATCTGTCTGGTTGGATCTTCTGCAACATTTTTATTTGCTTTTAACCATTCCAGATCTTCTGTAAATCCTCCAACCTTGTTTTCAAGTTGCAAAGCCATTGCAATCACTGCATCTAGTGTCATAGCTCCCACACAGCGTATGATCATAATCTGTTTAAGTTGCAGAGTTAAACCATTGATAAACCATTGAGTGATAACGTCATCCGACAGGTTGGCATGTGCTGGTGGTAATTGCCTCAAATGAGTTCTGAATAGGGTGGCATATTCTTGCACTGTTTGATTCATCTTCTGTCTATTGTTTTGCAGGTAATCAAAAATTTCGGCTGGATTCTTCTTTAGCCTGAATCTCTGCAAAAATGCATCCCTTATCGCTTCATAGGTGCCGAAATGGTTAATATCATATTCTGTAAGCCACCTGGCTGCTTCATTAACCAATGTAGACTGGAATACAATAGCTTTATACGCCCGATCAGGTGGATGATTGAGCACTGCGTAACTTATCTCAAATGTGCGTACATGAGCATCTGGGTCATCACCTGGAAATCCTCCAAATTTGGTGTACGTTACTCCTGTTGGAGTCGGCACGAGTGGAAATAGATGTTGTTGTTACTGCTGCTGCTGTTGTTGTTGTTGTTGCTGTTGTGGTCCACTCATCATGCTGGCGATTGTATTGTGACTATCTTCTGTATCCCGAGGCTGAATATCTGAACCGTCAGAATTGGTATCGGCAGCCTGTGCGCTTTTCGGCTTGATAATATTGTTCAGTATGTTTCGGATTTCAGCTTCGAATAAGCGACCTTCCTTCTTGATATCAAACGTAGGAAAGCTTACTCCAAATAGCGGTGACTAGACTGAAGATTCACCAAGAAATGGTAAACCGTCACTGGAAAACTGTGAACTCTCAGCAACTGGTACCGAACTAACACCGGAAGGTGCCGAATTTTCACCAAAACAAGGTGCTTTTTCACCTTCACTGATTTCTTTGGCCAAGATGTTTCTATCCGTAGACAAATTCGAATCTTGACCCAATGGTGTTAAATTAACTTCATGCTGCGTCCTGGGAGGCTCTAGAGTTACTATATCTTCGATAGACTGTGCCGAAATCGCACCGGAATCTGCCAGAAATGTAGTACGTTCCACCGAAATGCTACCGGAATCACTACTAGCGTTCTTCACTTCCTTGGCAACTGGGTTAAACCTATCTGCGCTTCTACCTCCTGGAGGCGTCCTTAGCAAATTAGGTATCGCCTAGGATTGTTGGTTTCTTCTATACTTCGGGTATGATTCATCGGAACGAGTAACCAGCATATACTACAGTTTGCAATACTTTGCATACTATTCTTCTTTACGGTCGTTTCACAATTTATGACCACTTTCACAGTCAATCAACGAACAATTTTGATGCTACATTTCCACAGCTATATTGCATTACTCTGGTGCCACATTCCACAGATAAATGGCAACAATCTTAATGCCACTTTTCCCACAGACGACGCCAGTGTTAAACGCGGAACTAATTGTCAAAGATGCGTTTAAACAATTAATTGGGTTCTTGGGAGTGGAAGGGGTCTGTTAGACAGAGGCCCTGTGCGTGATTTTTCCCAATTACTCACTTCAGACAGCAATAAACTAATACTCAAGAACTCTATCAAGAATCTTGACTAACTCAAGAACTGCTCCGAACACAGAACACTGTAACAACAGAGATAATAACATTGACTCAATCTTTATTGAATAGATGCAGATAATCAAACAAAACCGAAGACACAGTAGGCTCAAGATTCTCAAACACACAGTACTGAATGTCAATTCATACACCGAGTAAGCCTTACTCATTGATCAGCGTACCATATAAGAACTACCGTAACACAACTCGTAGTAATAACCTTTACGGAACAATGAATCAATACTCAACTTAGGATGCACCTTACTGTAACTTAATCTTTACCGAACAAGCACAGATCTTCAACATAGAAGACAACCACAATACGACTCAAAGTTCTCAACACACTACAGCAACTACATAGACTTCATCAACGACTTACAGGACATCACAAAAAGAGAGACGCCATAGTACACGTAATTAGTAGAACAATCGCAACAAAACTTCGCAGAATGACTCGCCCAGACAAACAGTCTGGCGATCTTCTGGCCGTCCCAAGCGTTTCTTTTCATTGAGTTATATAAAGATACAAACGTCTTTGTAACAACCTTTCGTATGTGCGGAAACTAAAAAGATTTTACAATTACCAATCCAGCGGTCGACTAACAATATCCATGATGAAATTGGAAAGGGTTTGTAGTATATCGAGGTACATAATCAAGGGTATGATTCTTATGATGAACTGTATTATTCTTTTGACTTTGATGATGGTCTTCCTGATGTGGGATGGTGATTGTGGAAGTTCTAATCCCAACTTGTTTCTTTTTCTTAGGGCATTTGAATACCATATGATCATGCTCTCCACAATAAAAGCATAATCCATTATCCTTTCGATATTTTCTTTCATTTGTTGTAAGTCGTCTGACCATGATGTGATCCAATTGCATGGGTTCTAGTTGCGTTTCCTCGAGCATATGTTGTTGTGGAATAGAAGTAAAGTTGTATTCTCGATCTCTAATAGAAGTCTTCTTCTCTTGCTTTCTCTCGAACAACCTATTATCACATTCAATTGCTTGATTCATGAATTCATTCAAAGTATTTACATTGGGCATGGTTAGCATGAGGTCCTTAACATCATCACGTAAGCCCCATCGACATTGGTTGATAAAATAATCCTCATGCCATGTGAGGTCACAAATGATTTGTCTGAATTCCGATGCATAGGTAGATGCAGGCCTATTTCATTGATGTAGCTTCCTTAGCTTTGTTTTGGCAACATGTGAACAATTGGTATCTCCAAAGGAAGATGTGAACTCCCGAATAAAGGCCTTGAAATCGTGCAAAATATCCATGTCCTTCTCAAGAATAGGTGCAAACCATGAAAGAGCAGGACCACATAATAGAGTTCCTATGAGTCCTACTTGAGAAGCATCATCTGGGTACATGTCTGGTTGCATCCTTATAAATAGCTTCACTTGTTGCACAAATCCTCGAAACTTTCATCTTGTCCCATCAAATTTCTCAGGCATGCTCACTTTTGGACTTTTCTTTATGTTAGCTATCATGGGGGTACTTGAAGAAGGTTGACTTATAATGATCTGCAACTTTTGGATTTGCCTTTGAAGTTCTCTGATTACATCTTGAATACTCTATTGTTGAATCCTTTGTTGGTTTTCTCGTATCTCTTGGACTCGTTGTTGAATTACTTTAAGTGCAGAAAAAAATTCTTCTCGAATAGTCTCTATGGTTCTTGGTCTTGATGAAGGTAGTCTTGCCAAAATGTCAGGGGAGCACTAGATTGTGCTCTCTTACTACAGTAGACAAGATTTCTGAAATATACTTATGATTACAAGAACACCCACGTAGGGAAAATAATACAAGAAGATGTAGCCGATACAAGACAGTCCCACAACCCGGGACCAATAGGTATGGAAAATTGGACTAGAGATGATACAAGGAGATCCAACAACTCGGGATCATAGGTAGGAAACAAGATATCTCGGTTACAAGAATTCCCTCCAGGGATATGAACTAGATACAAGAAATAACTAGAAAGAATCTCGTACTACGAGATTACAAAAAGACAAGAAAGGATGTCCACGATACGAGACTAGACAAGACTAGAGCAAGAGATAAGACTGGAACTTGAACTGGAACTTGAAAGTACTTACTTGGCAGTCACGACTCCTTGAGCTCCCAAGACTGGTATTGGTAAGACTGAGAATGAATGTGGCCAACCCCTCCTTATATAGGTTTTCAAGGGCGGTTCCAATGGTGGTTGTGACTTGATGATGTCATCATGATAGTCATCGACTTGAATTAGGACCTCTGGGTATCAGAATTGAGCAAATAGACAGTTGATCTTGGGGTTTTGGCACATTCCACACGATAATGGAAGCATTAGTTTCTCCAAACACTAAGCCAATCATGAGATATATAAATAGACATGGAATCTAAGGTTTAGATGGTTTCCTTGTCCATGACATCTTGTTCCTTGTCCCAGTCCTATCTAGTCTTGTATTCTAGACATCTAGTCTTGTCCTCCTGTAATCTCATAGTACGAGATCTTGTCGAGTTCTTTCTTGTATCTAGTTCGTCTCCCAGAAGGGAGTTCTTGTAATCCAGAGATCTTGTTCCATACTTACGATCCCAGGTTGTGGGATCTCCTGTGTCATCTCTAGCTGAGTTATCTACACCTATAGTCCGGGGTTGTGGGACTTCTTGTATCAGCTACGTCTTCTTGTATTATTTTCCCTAAGTGGGTGTTCTTGTAATCTGAAGTGTATTTCCAAAATCTTGTCTATTGAAGTCAGAGAGCACAATCTAGTGCTCCCTTGACAATTATTGATGATCATTGATGATGATCATTGATGATGATCATTGATGATGATGATTGATGATGATGATTGATGATTATGATGATGACGATTGTATGATGATGATGATTGATAAATGAGTATGATTGATGAATGATGATGATGGTTAATGATGATGACTGATTATTGGTAATTGATGATTGATGATTGATGATGATTGGTGATTCATGATTGATGATGATTGATGATGATTGATGATGATGATGATGATGATGATGAATGATGATGAATGATGGTTTATGATAATTAATGATGATGGATGATGATTATCGGTGATGATGATGGAGGATCCTGATGATACTGATGCTGATGCTGATGAAGAACAATGAATCAAAGAAATTTGAAGAAAAGCTGGATCAATCAATGATGAAGGTGGACTAAAATGATAAGGTGAAATGTTTCCGATTTCAAATTTTGTTTTCTTTTTTGAAAGAGTATATGCATTGCATTATTATGTGTGATAAAGATCTGTATAAGTTTAGGAAAATCAATTATGGTCAAGATAGCAAGCATTTATTATGATTTTGCATGAAGCATGAACGACTAGAAATTATATGAATGGAATTAGTTAGCAGACTAGATACTTTTGGGAGTGAAAGCTTGGGAATAGTGATGGCATGCGTAAACTGAATGCGTGTATATGCTGATTGATTTGAACACTTAGTATTGGGATTCTTTGGGTCCTACTATTTGTTTCTTGTGAGATCTTACCTCCATATGGATCATGATTTATGAAAAACCTTCATACTCATGCCAACTGTATATGTGTGTGCATATTGTTAGTGTGCTGCAATGGGCTAGTAAGCGGGTGGAACCACCTTGGTCAGGCGATCAAGGCCAACGAGCTATAGCTAGTTTCATCATAGGCCTGACCTATCTGTTGTCATGCACCTACATGGGTCGGTAGGTAGGTGGAGTCACTCTCGCCGGGTGGTCAGAGCCACGAGCTGACGTTGATTTCATGCAGGGCTGATGTTGTGTATGTCATGTGCTATGTTGGGTCGGCAGATAGGTGGGGTAGACTTAGCCAGGAAGACAAGTCCATGAGTCGTACCCAATTTCGATATAGGCCGATTTGTGAAATAAAGATAAAAAGATTAAATGTTGAGCTGAGATGAAGTGAAAAATAAAAGAAAAGAAAAAGAAAGAGAAAAAAAAAATGAAAAAGTAAAAGAGAAGAAAAGAGATCTGATGGAGAGTTGGACAGTAGGAGATAAATAGGGGAAACAAGGTATATTCTACAAACTGGGTTAGTAAAAACTTAGTATATGCTAATACTTAGGATCAGTTGCTAGATTTGAACTAGTGGAACAAACAAAAGATCTAGAAAGCCAATGGTTTATTCATATGATCACTTGTCCTATTGTAGAAGCAGAAACATAGTATGATGTTTGTGAAGCTTGCATGTGCATAATTTTTTAAAATTTGTACTAATCTTTATAAAGCTCAATGGAGTGCATGAGATCACATTTTGATTTTTGAAAAGAAAAATATAAAAAGTAAATAGAGTTTCAAAAGAATCCTGATAGGCTTCTGTTGGATTTTGCAGGTTGGCCCATCGGGACGATGTGCAAGTTTAGTGGGGGTGAATGTCGGGATGAAATCCCTCAGGGAAGTATGCATTGATTTTTTTCAAAGTTCATTGAATTCTGGTTTTGGCGTGATGTTTTGACTGAGAAAGGGTTACAATTCATGCATGTTTAGGTTGATTTAATTGACAATGAGATGCGAAACTATGTTAAATATGTACATTAGACCTATGTGTGAAAATAGCTAACTTTTGACCCATAAACCCGTAGGTTTGATCCTTGAAACCCTTTGAAAACGAGAGTTTATATTTTTGTCCTCGAAAATATAGCTATATACATACTGTAGGCAACCCACGAGCCTCATGTTCTAAACCTTGAAAAACATGGTCATGTTCTAGAACTGGAAGAACATGTCTCATCTCTGTGGTGTCATCCCTGCCCAAATGATTCAAAACACTATCTCACTTTGCACTTTGATAAACTAATCAAAGTTCAAAGTAGTGAATGAATAATAAAGGTGGACCTAAAAACATCCTTGACCAATTCATAGTTTCTTGATGTGCGATCTAGGCACAAACCTTTGAGCTGGGTGGATTCAACTTACTAATCCATTTATGGGCATGATTGGTGCATGGACTTAGTAACAAAGGTGGGATTTTTATCCCTTGCAAGACTTTGAGAACTCTTCATTCTCTTGAATTTGTTTTGGAGAACTTGAAGTTTGGTTGTCCCAAACATCTAACTTGGATGTTTGTACAATGTTTAACTCCGATCCAATAGTTACTTGATTTTTTCACCCGACTAGAGAACTACTTTGTCCAAATGGGTTAAAAAGTCATACATAAACTGTAAATGATAATTCACCATTTACTTTGAGTCAACCAGAGTATAACTTGGCCAATTCAAATTAAAAATGAAAATTTTCCAACTTAGAATACTTTTCTCAAAGACTTGAGCTAAAAGGTTCTTGGGAATTGTCAATCTGTTGAGCAATTCCTAACTTCTCTATTCAAGAGTATACTAGACTCTAGGAAATCATTTATGCTATAACTTGAAGCAAACTCGAATGAATAAATTAATCTTGAACTTATCATCTTTCAATGTTTTGAAAAGGTTCTTGTATAGAACATCTATCTAGGATGTTAATTTAGTTACCTGTATGTGACTAACCCTTGACTTTTGTGAAAAGAATCAGATACCATATCTGAGTCAAATCCAAAAGATTCAGAAAGTGGAAAAGAAAAAACCAAAACTTTGTTCAACCAATTCAAACTTTGAAGATACATAAACTTGCTATGAGTCAAAGTCTAGATGACTTAGGACTTCAACTTCTCAAAGATATGTTTCAACAGGATATTGAAGCACTTTATCTTATCTTTAAGAGAAATAAGCTGGATTCTCAAAAAAGATTCAAAGAAAATCGAAAACATCATCCAACCACAAGATACTAGTGTGGGCTCTAACATCAGTGTGTCAACCCACTAAAGTTCTATTGATGAGTTTTGTATTCAAATAATGCTTCACTTGATAGGTCACATTCAGTCTTTCTGACTCCTTACTGGGAATGCGATTCTTGTGCATTTCTTTGAGTCAAAAGAATGAATTTACCAAGTTACACTAGGAACTTGGTGCTTGACTTAGTCAATAAAAAAAAGATTGAGTGCTTCGATAGAATAAGGATTTTGGCTTGCAGTAAAATGAGCCCTCTCATCTACGGGCTCGAGTCTAGCTGCCAAGGTAATGGTAGATGCATTGGAAATAGTTAAGTTTTCATATAATTTATTCATACCTCCTTTGCTCCAATTAATGGCCAAAGAAAGTCGTGCTCTAAAGTCACATAATTTCTTATCAATTTCAACTACCAACTCATTATCTTTCGCCTGCTTTAACTCATCACATGCATACCTCACATGATCTTGACTATCACACGAAACACACCTTTGATTGCCAGTTCCTCTTTTATCAGTATTTCTTTGGATAGTTGGCTAAGAAGTTGACTGAGTAGGAGGAACTGGTTGATAAACTGGTTGAGAAGGAGTAAATTGTGGCATAATAGCTTGTATTGGTGGTCCTACATTTGCTTGACCCAAAGAACTACTACTAGCCCTAGGCTCATGCAAGCTCATGGAAAACACTTTATTATTTAATTGTGATGCTTGCATATTCATTATATTTTCCATTTTTTTGCATAAAATTTCCAATTGAAATTCAATTAGTGTCTTAGGGGCAGTTGCAACATTAGGTGTTGCTGTAGTTGCAAGCATTGGCATATTAGATTGCCCTAGTATAGGTAAATTCTTAGACTGAGTAGGTTTGTGATAAAGTATAGATTGTTGTTGTCTCACTTGAGCAACGACCTCTATTTCACGTTTTACATTTTTCCAATCATCCATCAAACCATACCTTTTACTAAGATCTTCTATTCTTTGTTCTAATTTACCTCTATCGTCTGGGCTCAATGTGATGAGGAAGAAAATAATAAGATCCGAGTTTAATGCATTCCTATCTTCCTTAGGAAGTTGAGCAAACCATCTCATAAAATCACCATGAAGATGAGTTAGAGATGCATTAGTCTTAGGGGAATTCATCCATCTCAAAAATCCTTCTCAACTGTGGTAACTAAAATCCTCAAGAAAGAACATTTTATGAAGTTCTTTCCTAAAATTAGCCCAAGGTTTTCTAGCATGTTCATTGATGCTTTCAAGTATGGAGATAGAGACAATGCGACCAAAGTACTATACAAGTACATTGTCATGCAATCCTTGGATTTGCGCTTGATCTTCAAAGGCATCCATGTAATCAGTGATATTCAATCCATTAAATTTTCCCTTTTCACATACGATTGCTTGCACAGTCCATGCACCTTGTTTTTCTATCATCATATTTCTAAATACTTCCTCCGTCTTGCGTTCTTGATATCGTCTAGAATGGAGTATCAAGTCTATAATAATAGGCTCCAACAACTCTCTAAATTGTCTAAAGCTATTACTAGATAATAAAGCCAAGAATTTAGACTTTACTAGAACCTAAGCTTTTCTACCTATATTCGGTCTTTTATGTTTTGTTATTTTCTCTTTACTTTACTTTTAATCAGATCCTCCCTAATTACATATATTTAAAGTTTTCACCTCTTTGATTTCCCAAACTTACTTTTGGTCTAGAGTTTGTATTTTCTTAATCTTCTAAGTTACTAGTTTGAATTGATATTTTGGTTTTGTATTTTTCTTTATAACCTTTGAATCTTTTACCCCTAAATCTACTCCAATGGAAATATTGTTTTCATTTATATAAGTTTTGTACGGTTTCTTAATTTGATTTTGGAGTTCTTATGTAGTACTAATAGTACTAATAAAAACAAAAATTAATAGCAAGTAACTAAATAGAGAAATTGACACTAACTTTCTCTAGGAAAAACCCTTTCTTGCAATAAATACAAATAAAGTAAATTCTAATGCAAGTTATAAAGCATCCTTTACAGGGTCTTGACTTGTCATTGCGGTTCACTAGGCTCCTTTGTCCACTCACCTTCAGGGAAGAAGAATGCAACGAATAAATTTTTAATTAATACTAAAATACACCTAACAACCCTAAGCACATACTTGTCACATTTCACATCCGGTTCACCAATTTATGTCGGCGTGAAATGAAGACCACCATGTGGACGAGTTCCGGCTTTGCGACATGTCTTATCGTGTGACTACATGCGGGGTGTTTTTTAGTGTGATTTAGGATGTAAGACGTGATTTAGTGCTATGAAAAGCGTTTATCTAAATTCTTATTGGCCTATGCTATAGAATATCTATGATCAAACTATTTACCTATTGAACGATATCGATGAGCATTTACTCGATTTCACTTAGGCCAAGAGATGATTTCAAGTTAAAAGAGATATTACTATGACCATATGGTTGTGCAGCTAGATACCTAGACATACCATAATCATATGATTGTGATACTAATGTTTCACTAGTAATGCAATCTTTTACCAATCCTTCTTCTTCCGTTTTTATATTAACTTGTTCATTGACAGGCATAGGTAATAAACGCATAGAAATAAAAATGTAAATTGATGATTGATCAAGCAATATACCTCTGTAGATTCTTGGGATGGAGTAGATTTAGCTATAGGTGCAGGTAATAAAAATTCAGAAATGAAAGATGAAGAGATAACATTCCTATTTGTAGACTCTTTTTTCACACACATAGGAAATAAATACATAGACATAAAAGTATAAATTGATGATTGATCTAGTGGTTCACCATTGTGTAATCTTTGATGTGGACTAAGTAAATATTTTTCCTTAGTGGTCCTAATCATGAACGTAAACTACTTCAATAGAATAACCTTATACAAATATAAGTAAGAGTGCAAAGATTATTCTCCAAAATTCTAATACAAGATTAAGCTTAAAGAAATTGATTTAGGAAAAGTGGAAGAAGTAGCACGTATGCAACACCAAACCCGTGATCTCAACAACTCATAAATGCTTGACAATGCTCTGAAAACGATCATTAGAAAAACACATAAGTACTTTTGTATGAACAATAAAAGACTCTTGAATTACTTTCAATTCTTATCAAATATGTTTATGCACATTTATTTAGTTCTTCATGCATACATTCATGCTTTTCCATACATACATACACATATACACATTCCTGATGTACATGCATACATAATTTCTCATGTATGCACTAATATTCTCATGCAAACATGCATTTACATCATGCATACATCTTATTTAAATGCACATGCATTCTCAATCATAATCATGCATACATACATTTAACTCATACATACATGGAACTTCATCATGCATTCTCATGCATACATGCATCTAACATGCACATTCATTCTCACATCATATTTATCATGCACATGCACATATCACCTATATACATGCACATGCTTTCATATTTATATGCATGCATACACTTCTCATGCATATAAAAATACACTCTTTCATATGTATGCACACATCCATATGTATGCATATACTTCATACCGCTCTCACATGCATGTATATGCACACTTACACTCTCACATGCATTCATTTCGTATACTCTCACATTTATAGATACATATATCTACATTCATGCACACATATATAAATGCACTTATGCATAAACATGCACATATACATAAACTCATATACCCTATATATATATATATATATATATATATATATATATCGGTGAGTCTCTATTTTTTAACTTGGCTGCTCTTTAATCTATAGCTCTCAGAAATTTGTGCATCCTCATAGTTGCTTATCTTGTAAATTATGATCCATGTGATGACATAGCACCTCACAGCAATGCCATAGCATACACTTCAAGCAGATAATACAAGAAATTAAGAGGTTGTATATGTTGAGGAGGTACGCAAATCTTCCCCTTCAAAAATTAATCAGTGAAATATTACACGAGTTTATGTATATAGGGTTCTAATATACTGTGCATTCAAAATTTCGCTGAAAAGATCATGCGGAGAGCTGATAGACTGTCCAACAAAGCATTTAATATTTAATCCTATAATAGTAGCCAAGAGAGTCTTCTCTCTCTCTTTCTCTCTCTCCCTTCAATTTCTTTTCTATCTCTTGTACACTGTCTTGTGCATTCACAGCAACGCATTAATCTCTCTCTCTCTCTCTTTCAATCTCTACTTTCTCTCTTTGTCCCGTTGCATGTGTTAAAAAGTACAGTAGTCAGAATTCATGTCTCTCCACTACGTGCATGATGTCTCTGTCATGCGCTCATCCACAAGAGCCAGAAGTGGTTCTTAGAGCTCTCTCTCTCTCTGTTCCGGGTCTACTATGTATAACTGGAGAAAAGAGGGGGGAAGAAGATACAAAATCTCTATCTCTCTCTATGTGTTGCGGGTCTACTATGTACAGCCAGTGGAAAGAGGGGGGAAGAAGATATAAAATATCTCTCTCTCTCCTATTGTCGTCTCTAACATGAACATACGAGTCAGCGAATGTTAGGAGGAGGGGCCTAAGGCATCCTCTCTCTCTCTCAACCTCTTTCCTCTATCTGTGTGCATCCTGTTGTCGTGGGTAAACACAACAGCAACTCGGGAGGGTTCTCTCTCTCTCTCTCCCTCTCTCTCTCTCGCTCCCCTCCTCTCTCTTTCATATTTGTTCGATTGTCATGCGTGTCGGCCTCTGTATGTGCAAGAGCAAGAAGAAACGGTCAACATCCACGCTTGGAAGAAAGATGATGGTAAAATATCTCTTTCTTTCTCTCTCTCTCTCTCTCTCTTTCTATTGTGGATCTACTGTGTATAGCCGGAGGAAAGAGGGGGGGGGGAGTGGGGAAGAAGATACAAAATCTCTCTCTCGCATACCTGAAAAAGCACATTAGAAAAATCACTCACACAACATAGATATATATACGCTCACACTCTTTCTCATGCACGTGCATGCACACCACACACACTCTCTTTCTCATGCACATGCATGCACACCACACGCGCGCGCACACACACACACACACTTTTTCATGCACATGCATGCACACCACACACTCACACTCACATATTTAGGTTGTTATATGAATTAGTTTTCTTTTTATTTTATTTCTTTTGTTCTTATTTTTAAAACTCCTTAATACTTTCAACTTAGGCTTACACTAAGATATAATGTAATTAGATACTTTTATATTTACATACACACACATTCATACTATATACACATATGGTCACACACATACACACAGAAAGCATACAAATACAAACACACACTCTTAGCCATATACTATATTCCTTATAAACATACACACACTCTTGAATGAAGACATCACACATTTGAACTTTGTAGTATAGATTTTGGAGAAACAACATGAATCAAATGTTCCTAACCATGGAGCACAAAACTATTTAATCTGCATCATGTGAAAGCATACACAATATCAATCCAACAAATCTCATTCTGTTCAAGTGCACTGAAATTGTATATGCACATCCCAACCTCACAAGATGCATAGTTATATACTAAAAACCATCATAATGAGATACTCCCATAATCCTAGTCTTAAATGCATCCTCATAAATAATTACTCATTTAGATGCACACTCTTATTATCCAACATGTAAAAGGGAACCACACATTTATTTTAAGAATACAGAAAACATCCATACCCTAACACTAACTGCATCCATATGCTTAGATCATAATCACATAACGTAGAAAAAAATCTCAAACACACATAAGACTTTAGACACATAAATATGCTCACAAGGACACACTCAATTATAACCATGCATACATAAACATAAGCACATATATGTAAGTTTAAATACACTTAAACAAATATATATCCAAATATATATTAAAACACTAGGCACACTCATTTTCATAGCATTAAACATATATGTTCTACAGGAGAAAACATATGTAACATAACCGCTTAGAGTAAATTCATCAAATACTTAGAATAATCTAGGGTTCAAATGGTTATAAAATATAAAAGACTCATATAGTGAGATCTCTAATGAGTATACATCTTCATTATTTTGATGTCTACAAGTACTAGACAGGGACTCGTCAAATCAATAATTCATACAAAGGTGTTTTTGAGAGTTTAGAGATAACCACTCTAGAAAATATTTTATTGATTTTCTTATATGTTAATCAAAGGGATTAATTTTTTCAACAATGCTGTATATGTACAAGCCTTAAACAACAAGGATGTTGGCAAACGAGCAAGTGCATTGCTGCAGAAAGTTTTCGTGCATAAATCGTCATTGGAAGCATGTGGGTGGATTCTTAATACTTTTAAATTATCAAGAAAAAGAACAACATTGAAGTCAAGGGACTCATCGATCATGTTAAGTCCAAGGTTGTGGAAACAGGTGCTTATGCCCATTTTACCACTTCATATCACGATGATGGGATGCCTGTCGTGTTGCATTCAAATTGTTGTATGGATGCTATCTTATTAGAGGAACCCCTTGTTAATGAAGCTTCAGCTCCCTTGTGGTTAAGCTAGCAAAAGGCTTGCAATCGAAACGTAGGGCTGGTAGGTAGAGCTCCATGTAGGAAAATTGTTTTGTGTTGTCTGCAATGAATAGATTCTTTGTATTATATGAAAAAGAAGAGACCAACTTCATAGCTAATGTGTGGATGGGTGAAAAGTGGATCATGTCCCCTACTTGTTTAGGAAGATCGATAGAAACGAAGCAAGTAAAAGTGCCCATGGTAGCTCTCTTGTCAGAGACCAGCTATGAAGGAATGAAAAAGTTAGTATTGTAGAAGAAAAGAGAAGGTCACCTATATTTCGACATTGGATTGGAGTATACTCCACGACTTTGTTACACTTATGTGTTCCTCGAGTAGCTTTGATGTGAACCTTTTCCCTATACATGGGCACTTTTTACTCTAGTGCTGGCTAGAGGTTTTTTCCCCATGTTACCACGTACTTGATACTCTCATATGTGGTGGTACTTTGTACTTAGGGATATTATTAAGCTCTTACTTCAGTTCAGTTCATCGATCAATAGAGAGAGCTATTCCAACCATCATCTTATCCATGTGTCTTGCTGCGTTTGTGCTCCTTGTGTGTGCTTCTTGTGTGTCTCTCGCACTTCTACACACACCCAATAGTGGTATCAGAGCAGGTTCAGCTCCTTCTCAAGTTTCGGTTTTTTGCGTCGTGGCGCGCGTGCACTTTAACAGTGCAAATCGACTTTGGAGCATAGAACTGTGAATTTCAGCAGCCCGAAAACATTTCCACTAGGTGCGCTAGGGTTTTACCCCCATAAAAGCCATTCGTGCAGTCAGAATCGCCATCAGAGTGACAGTTTGTGAGCTGAAATTTCAGCACTCATTTTAGCTTTCATCAAAGTGAAGATTTTGTCACATTCTTGTTCCTTAGTGAAATGGCGGGCAGCAATGACTTGTTTGGCATGCTTCGAGCGGAAGATAAGCTTGATGGAACCAACTATCCGATGTGGTCTTACATGATGAAGCATGTTCTTGTTGCAAAACAACTTTGGAACATAGTGGCAGATGTAGATCGAAGACCGGAAGGTGCTTCTACTTCACAGTCTACTGTCACAGATGGAGCTTCTTCTTCGAGTACAGTGGTTTCTGCTTCTCCACCTACACACGAGCACCTTAGATGGGATGGGAAAGATGCTCAAGCTCATGCTTTGATTGCACTTTCGGTGAAGCGTCATATAGTTCCACACATTCGGTCATGTTCAACATCGAGACAGGCATGGGACGCTCTTGCTTCTTTGTATGCCGTGCGTAATGAAGCACGTGTTGCATACTTGAGGAAGCAACTTGAGGATGTATGTATGGCTGAAAATGAGTCGGTGGATGTGTATGTGACACGCATCAAGGATTTGAAAGAGCAATTGGCAAACATAGATGAGATCATTCCGGATGCATCACTCATTTCTACATTGTTGAAAGGATTACCAGAATCTTTTCAAAGATTTTCTACTACACTTCGCTTGGTTGCAAAAGGAAATCCTATGTATGCATTTGACGAGGTTGTGCCTGTTCTTTTGCAAGAAGAGCAATCTAGAGTGAATAGGAGTGGTTTGATTGAGGGAACGCAAGCACTTGCTATCTCACAAAAGGGGAAAAGCAAGTATGGTTCAGCTTTTGGTTCATCAAAACCAAAGCCTCAAGCTTCCTCTTCCACTCATTCTTCTAATGATGGTGATTTTCAAAAGAAGAAATGATGCAAATATTGCCGGAAGGCTGGTCATACTATTGATGAGTGAAGAAAGCTTGCTAAACGCAATGAAAAGAAGAAGGAATCCGGCATGTTTATTGCTGAAAATTTAGCAAATGCAAAGAATGATGAAGCTAACATGGCTCAAGATTTTTGGGCATGTGTTGTTACATGTCATTATGATGCTTCTTTACATTCAAAATGTATGGTTGTAAGTGAGGCTGATTCGGATTGGTTCTTTGATAGTGGTGCTTCAAAGCACATAACATCATGCAAAAAATTTTTTGCCTCTTTGAAAGATGCACCTAAAGGAGGGCATGTGGTGTGTGCAAACATTGCCTCTTATCCTATCATTGGAGTAGGAGAAATTGAGCTTACGGCTGCAAATGGAGGTGTGATTCTCTTGAAAAATGCATTGTATGTGCCCGGTATCAAGAAGAACTTAATTTCAGTTCCATTGATTGCCAGAGCTGGACTTCATGTACACTTTGTTGATGATATGTATATGGTTCATGATTTCAGCAATGGTGATGTTATCGTGATGTTCAATACACTATGTAATGGTTTGTATCGCATGGATACATACAAGAGGGCTGCCTCGAATGCCTTAGTTGCTCATACTTCTTCCATGGTTGAAATGGAGTTTTGGCATGCTCGTTTCAGTCACTTGAACTTCAATAGTTTGCTCTATTTGCAAAAGAAGGACATGGTTATTGGCTTGCCTACACTTGAGTCCATTGAAAAGCATGCATGTGAAGCTTGCATTCTTGGAAAAATGCATCGTGCTTCTTTTCCAAAAGATAGTCATACATACACTACAAGGAAATTGAAGCTTGTTCATAGTGATGTATGTGGTCCCGTTAGGACTCCATCTTTTGGGAAGCATGTATATTTTGTTACCTTCATTGATGATGCTACTCGCCATACATGGGTGTATCCTATGAAAGCAAAGAATGAGGTATTTTCTTGCTTCAAAGCATTTTTAGCTATGGCTGAAAATTTTTCTTCACAAAAGCTCTTGACTCTACGCACGGATCGTGGCGGTGAATACATGTCACATGAGTTTAATGCTTTTCTGCGTGAAAGAGGTATTTCACACCAATGTACGGTGCCATATAAACCTCAGCAAAATGGTATTGCGGAGCGTAAAAATAGAACTCTACTTGAAATGGCACGATATATGGTCAAAGGAAAGCATCTTCCTCATAAGTTTTGGATGGAAGCGGTCATGTGTGCAAACTATGTGTTGAATCGCTGCCCTACAAAAGCATTGAGAGTCATCACTCCTTATGAGGCTTGGAATGGTCATAAGCCTATGGTTAGTCATATGCATCTGTTTGGTTGTTTGGCATATGCTCTTGTGCTATCACAACAACGTCACAAACTTGATGACAAGGCAAAGAAATGTATATTTGTTGGTTATAGTGCTAAAAGTAAGGGATATCGGTTATAGCATCCATTGACAAATACAATTATTGTGAGTCGAGATGTGGTATTTGCTAAAAAATTAGTTTTCCCTCTACTTGAATGCAAAAAACTGCCAACAGTTAGCTCACAAGATGTGTTCGATACACTCATGCCTTTGTTCCAAAATGGTGCGCTTGACTATGGCCATGTAGACCAGCCAACTGAGGTTCAAAGGGCTGAAAAATTCCAGCCAAATAGGGCTGAAAATGCAGAGAATTTCCAGCCAACATGACTGAAAAATTTCAGTCAAAAAATGTCCAAACTGCTGGAAATTTCCAGCCACATATGGCTGAACATTTGCGTCTAAATATGGCTGAAACTGAGCATGAAATTCAGCCCACACATGATGTACATATTGAAGATGTTTTACATAATGAATGCATGTCTATCAAGAGTGCACAATCTATGCCAAAGTGGCTGAAATAAACTTTGCAGGATAGCAAATTGAGTGCACCTTTACTTGGTAGAACAAGATCAAGCTCTCACCATGCATCAAGTAATTTTGTGGATTATTCTATTATTGCTACATCATGTAATGAAGAGCCACTTTCTTTTGAAGATGCATGTGACGATCCACAATGGATGAGTGCTATGCAATCAGAAATGGATTCCATACATAGGAAATGGTACTTGGGAGTTATGTGAATTGCCAAAAGGAAAGAATGCCATTGGTACAAAGTGGGTTTATAAGATTAAGAGAAAATCTGATGGTAGCATTGATCGCTACAAAGCTAGATTGGTTGCCAAAGGATATGCGCAACAATATGGCATTGACTATGAGGAAACTTTTGCACCTACTTCACGCATGACTACCATTCGTACCGTGGTTGCATTGGCTGCCCATCGAGGTTGGAAAGTGCATCAATTGGACATAAAAACAGCCTTCTTGAATGGAGATTTGCAAGAAGAGGTCTATGTGAAGCAGCCTCCTAGATTTGCTATGAAAGGGAAAGAGCATATGGTTTGTCGCTTGCATAAAGATTCGTATGGTCTCAAGCAAGCTCCACGTGCATGGTATGAAAAAATACATAAGCACTTGATTGCTCTTGGGTTCACATGTAGTCCGATTGAAAGCACACTCTATGTACGCAAAAATGTGGCTGATCTTATAGTGCTTGTTCTTTATGTCGATGACATACTCTTGAATGGTCATGTGATGTAAAACTTGACATTCTTATGGTTGATTTGCAGCATACTTTTGATGTCACTTATCTTGGTCTTTTGAGCTACTATCTTGGCATCCAGTTTGTATCCGTTGAGGGGGGAATTGTTATGCATCAAGCAAAGTATGTTGAAAAACTACTTCAGCGTTTTGACTTTGAGGATTGTAAGCCCGTTTCCACACCAGTTGAGACAGGATTCAGGTTCTCAATTGAGGATTCTAGTGATGCATTTGACACTTCTCTTATCAGCAAGCTGTGGGATGTCTTATATATGCATGCAACATAAGGCCGGATATACAGTATGTAGTTTCCCAATTGAGTTGATTCATGCATAGCCTTGGCAGAATCGACTAGCCCTGGCACTAAGCATTGGCAAGCGGTGAAACGTGTGTTTAGATATCTTCGAGGCACTTTGAGCTTAGGTCTCTTTTATGGTAGAGATATTCAGCCATGCTTGCATAGTTTTACAGATAGTGATTGGGTTGGTTGTTATGATACTCGCGTGTCCACTAGCGGTAATTGCTTTTTCCTTGGAGACTCATGCATATCTTGGTTGAGTAAGAAGCAACCTACAGTGGCGACATCGAGTTGTGAAGCTCAGTACAGGGCAGTTTTCACAGCGATAGTGGAGTGTATATGGTTGAGACGCCTATTGATGGATCTTTGCATGGAGATTGATGTTGCTACACATATTCTCACAGATAGTCAGAGTGCTTTGGCTGTTGCACGAAACCCAGTGTTTCATGCACGGACAAAACATATTGAGAAATTAAATATATAAAAATAGGATTACGTAAGGAAAAAAAATCTGAATATATAAATAAATATATATATAAAATAAGGTAATTATATACATAAATAAATATAAAAAGAACTAGCATTTTAAATAATTTAATTAAATATATATAATGAAATATATAAAATTAAATATATAAAAATAGGTTCACGTACGAAAAAAATCTGAATATATAAATAAATGTATATATAAAATAAGATAATTATATACGTAAATAAATATAAAAAGAACTAGTGTTTTAAATACTTTAATTAAATATTTATAATTAAATATATAAAAATAGGATTAAGTAAGGAAAAAATCTGAATATATAAATAAATATATATATAAAATAAGATAATTATAAACATAAATAAATATAAAAAGAACTAGTGTATACATACATACATGTAAATACACATGCATACAAAAATATACATATTTTAGATTTAAATCTTTAAGATTAGGGTTTTAGGGTTATAACACCTACATAACATATATGCACACATACACATACACATGTAATACATATATACATGTATATACACATGTATACAGAAATATACATATTTTAGGTCTAGATATTTAAGATTAGGGTTTTAGGGTTTAGTATTTCAGATTTAAGTCTAAGTCTTTCTGATTAGGGTTTTAGGATTTTAATACGTAGATAACATATATACATAAACACACATATACATATAATACATACATACATGTAGATACACATGCATACAAAAATATCCATATTTTAGATTTAAATCTTTAAGATTAGGGTTTTAGGGTTATAACGTACACATACACATGTAATATATAAAATGAAATATATAAAAATAAAAAAATCTGAATATATAAATAAATAAATATATAAAATAAGATACTTATATACATAAATAAATATAAAAAGGACTAGTGTTTTAAATAATTAAATTAGATATATATAATTAAATATATAAAATTAAATATATTAAAATAAGATTACGTAAGGAAATAAAATCTGAATATATAAATAAATATATATATAAAATAAGATACTTATATACATAAATAAATATAAAAAGAACTAGTGTATACATACATACATGTAAATACACATGCATACAAAAATATCCATATTTTAGCTTTAAATCTTTAAGATTAGGGTTTTAGGGTTATAACACCTACATAACATATATGCACATATACACATACACATGTAATACATATATACATGTATATACACATGTATATACACATGTATATAGAAATATACATATTTTAGGTCTAGATATTTCAGATTAGGGTTTTAGGGTTTAGTATTTCAGATTTAAGTCTAAGTCTTTCTGATTAGGGTTTTAGGATTTTAATAAGTAGATAATATATATACACAAATACACATATATATATAATACGTACATACATGTAGATACACATGCATACAAAAATATACATATTTTAGATTTAAATCTTTAAGATTAGGGTTTTAGGGTTATAACACCTACATAACATGTATGCACACATACACATACACATGTAATACATATATACATGTATATACACATGTATACAGAAATATACATATTTTAGGTCTAGATATTTAAGATTAGGGTTTTTGGGTTTAGTATTTCAGATTTAAGTCTAAGTCTTTCTGATCAGAGTTTTAAGATTTTAATACATAGATAACATATATACACAAGCACACATATACATATAATACATACATACATGTAGATACACATGCATACAAAAATATACATATTTTATATTTAAATCTTTAAGATTAGGGTTTTAGGGTTATAACACCTACATAACATATATGCACACATACGCATGCACATATAATACATATATACATGTATATACACATATATACAAAAATATACATATTTTAGGTCTAGATATTTAAGATTAGGGTTTTAGGGTTTAGTATTTCAAATTTAAGTCTAAGTCTTTCTGATTAGGGTTTTAGGATTTTAATACATAGATAACATCTATACACAAGCACACATATACATATAATACATAGATACATGTAGATACACATGCATACAAAAATATACATATTTTAGATTTAAATCTTTAAGATTAGGGTTTTAGGGTTTTAAATACATTACTTAAATATATAAAATTAAATATATAAAAATAGGATTACGTAAGGGAAAAAAATCTGAATATATAAATAAATATATATATATAAAATAAGGTGATTATATACATAACTAAATATAAAAAGAACCAACATTTTAAATAATTTAATTAAATATTAATAATTAAATATATAAAAATAGGATTAAGTAAGGAAAAAATCTGAATATATAAATAAATATATATATAAAATAAGATAATTATATACATAAATAATAATAAAAAGAATTAGCATTTTAAGTAATTTAATTAAATATTTATAATTAAATATATAAAAATAGGATTAAGTAAGGAAAAAATCTAAATATATAAATAAATAAATATATAAAATAAGATAATTATATACATAAATAAATATAAAAAGAATTAGAATTTTAAATAATTTAATTAAATATTCATAATTAAATATATAAAAATAGGATTAAGTAAGAAAAAAATCTGAATATATAAATAAATATATATATATAAGGTAGGATAAGTACATAGATAATAAAATATGATAAGATTAGGGTTTTAAAATTAGGGTTTTAAGTTTTTTTAGGTATTTAAGTATTTAGGTTTAGTATTTCAGATTTAAGTCTTTAAGAGTTATAATTTTAGGTTAAAAAAAAAACAAATGTTCTAAAATGTTCTAAAATGTCCATATTATAGCAGATGGCTTCTTTGGATCCTGAAGAGAGAATGGCATGTCCTTGCACACAGTGCAAGTATCAAATTTATTAGAAACGACGGATTTGTACTACACATGTTAGAGAGTATGGATCCTTTGATAGGAGTCGACTGGAAAACCTATGCTATCATTCGCATGGTCCCCCAAGTGAGCAGATGGACCCAAACGACATTGCACCGATAATCTCTCGTGGACAAAAGAGAGCAAAAAAGGATTTAGACGTACAAGCAAGCACTAGTAATATTGTAGAGAATGAACATATGGAAGAGATGCTTGAAGCATTTTATGACCAGGACGAAGATCATGATGGCGAAGAAGGTGTCAAGAGTTTCATGGACACAACAGAAATTCCACGATCAGAAGTTGATGAAGAATATGAAAACATACGAAGATTAGCTCGTCTACCACTTTACAATGGAGCAAAGATATCTATACTACGTGCTTCACTCACGATGCTCAATCTGTAATCCATTTATGGATGGTCAGATAGTAGTATCACTGAATTCTTCAGGTAAGTGTCACTGAATTGGCTTTCATTGTTGTATCACATTAACTTCATTTACTAATATCATTTTAATTGCTTATTACAGGATTCTTAAAGATCAATTTTTGCAAGAGAGCAATGATATGCCTCCAACACGTGGAGATGCAAAAAAACTTTTACAGTCCATTGGAATGGATTATACTAAAATTCATGCTTATCCGAATGATCGCATTCTCTTTCGGAATGAGTATGAGCATCTCCACATATGTCCAAAGTGTGGAGCAAATAGATTTAGAGAAGACGTTGTAGGCGAAGCAATCCCCGCAAAGGTTCTTCGCCACTTTCCTATCATTCCACGAATTAAGAACATGTTTAGATGCAAATCTATAGTTGAGTTAATGTCATGGCATACAAAGAGAAGGTCTACAGATAATGTAATGCGAGTGCCAGCTGACTCTGATGCTTGGAAGCACATAGATAGTAAGTGGCCAGAGTTTGCTAGTGAGCCTCGGCCCATACGTCTAGGCCTAGCTATGGATGGGGTGAATCCATTTGGATTACGCAGTTCTTCATGGAGCACATGGCCTGTATGTTTGGTCAATTATAATATCCCACCATGGTTGGTCACAAAGAAAGGTCATTTATTATTAGCTCTTATTGTACCAGGTAAGTATAAGGTAAAAAATATGGATGTATATCTTGCACCACTTGTGGAAGAACTTCACATTTTATGGGATGGGATTACTGTGCGTGACATGTCTCAACCTATAAGAAGATGAGACGTGCGAGTGCAAGGCATACTTATGTGGACAATGTATGATTGGCCTGGTTATGGTGAATGTTCAGGTTTATCGATTTCAGGTTACCATGCTTGTCCTTTATGCGGACCATGGCTCCAAGCACGCTATTCTAAAGCACTACGTAAAACTGTCTATGAAGGACATCATAGATATTTGCCTGATGGGCATGTTTTATGTGAAGGACAAATTGGTCGACAAGCGCAACACCAAATGAAAGCTAGCGATTGGAAACAACTGTGGGATTCACAAAATCTAGTTGCTGGCATGAAACGGTTGTCCATTTTTCATGAACTCCCTTATTGGAGTGAATTGGTGATCAACCATTTGGTAGACCCGATGCATATTTTCAAGAATGTGGGAGAGATGCTTTGGAAAACTTTGATTGGAAAGAAAGAAAGCAAAGCATAAAGGGATGACTTAGAAGAGTGAGGTCCTATGCGAGAGTTATGGGCAATTACTAAGCCCAACAGAACAATATCCTTACCAACAGCTCCTTGGGTGCTTCGCTGGATGGAAGAGAAACAAGTGAAGAAAATAATTTCAGAGTTTTGTACACCTACTAGATGCATGAGATGTCTAAAGACTGCTTTCACATGAAACGATGATCTTGTAGGACTCAAGTCTCACGATTGGCACAAATTTTTACAGTTTGTGCTCCCTGTAGCCCTAAAAGATTGTCTTTCAGAGGATGTATGAAAAACCATTTATAAAATTAGTTCTTTAGTACGGTGGATATCTTCTAAAGAGATATCAAGAGATAGCATAGAGAGTGCGAAACTCAATGCTATCGAAGCTGTTTGTATGGTAGAGAAATACTTTCCCACAAGTATTCTCACTATTCAACTTCATTTACTGGTTCATGTAGTAGATGAAGTTGCAATAGCAGGAACTGCTTATAGTTGATGGATGTTCTTCTTAGAGCGCTTTATGAAGAACATTAAAAGGGTTTGTTCGACAGAGAGCACGTCCAGAGGGTAGCATGGCAGAGGGATGGCTTGTACAAGAATATCTAGTATTCACAACTGAGTTTCTACGTATATCGGATCCCGAAATGCCTCGCTTATGGAGCGATGATGAAGATGTTCGTCTCGTAGGCGATGAACCACAAGGTAAAGGATTGCAAAGAAAAATGGATGCAGCTTTCAGAGAGAAGGCAATGAAGTTTTACATAGTTAACTCTGAGCCTATGCAAAAGTGGTCAGAAAGGTATGAACTTGCCAAGGAAACTAACCCAAAGGAAAGAGCTCAGTTTCGAAGAAATCGTTCCACTCGATTTTTGCCTCTTCTAGAAAATCTTCGACCTCTCCCACCTTTTCCAACGAGCAGATGGCTAGATGCAGCAGTTTCACAAGCAAAGGCAGCAGGTGAAGATATCTTTGAAGAAGAAGAAGAACTCGCAAAAGGTTGTGATTGGGAGTACATTAAATACGGTGCACTATGGTCTCATGGACGACACTTTCGAATCGCACGAATCGATCAAAATAGGTCTACTTTTGATAGTGGAGTGATGGTGAATTTTTTGCAAAAAAGTAGAGCGAGTGCAAGAGATGACAATGCTCTAGAAGGAGAGTTATATTATTGTGGTGTGATTCAAGACACCTTGAAACTATCTTTCAGAAAGTTTGATTACTTTGTTTTTGACGTGAAATGGTTCAAAGTAGTCACCTCTGGAAGAAACGCAACAGTGAGACGCAGGTTGTTTTTATACCAGATTCAAAAGACCCAGAGTGGCTATTTGTTTTACAAGTCGCGCCACGTAGTAGACAAATTTTTGAAAACATAGATGTAGAAGAAAGTCCATCTCTAGTGGACTTAGAGATTCTACCGATAGCTGAGGAGGAAGAGATCATTGTTCGAAAAGAAGAGGTCATTGAAGAAGAGGTCATTGTTTGAGAAGACGAAGTAATAGACGATGATTAGGAGGAAACCATCGTAGCAAGCGATTTAGAAGCCATCAATATAGAGATAGATATTCTCGGTGCATCGGATCTTCAAGAGGATGCTAGAATAGAGGACTTTTGAATAAAACACTTGTACGTACTAATTTTTGGTTTTTTTCTTTTGTTTTTTCCCTATATTATTTTTCTTATGGCATGCTAATTATTTGAATTCTTTTATTACAGAGCACGATGGGAGATAGTCCTCCAGTCACTCCACATTCCATGACAGAGGAGCAGTTTTTGGAGTTCATCTCTCAGGTCCCTCCTGCGTATATGGCCGTTGCATCATAGTATTGGATCGCTCGTGGTAGCACTCCTCTCGACCTCACTCCTGGCGGCCTTACTCCTGCCAGCCTCACTCCTGTCGGTGTCACTCCAGCCGGTGTCACTCCAGCCGGTGTCACTCTTGCCGGTGTCACTCCTGCAGGTGGTGCTACTCCCGTAGGAGGTATGTCTCCTAGCTTTGTGACTCCATCACGACCATCTTTGCAGCCATCTCCCACTGAGTCTACTAGTAGACGTGTGCGTTCGACACCTCAGCGCGATACAGGGTCTGGCTTGTCACGTAGATCGAGGTCACGCTCTGGAGTAGGAGGTTCTAGGAGTGGATCTACAAGTAGGTCTGGAGGCGGAGGAGGCGGTTGTTGTGGAGGCAGTGCGACGGACGTTGTGTCACCTGCTTCTACTCCTACGAAGAGTACCTCAGTTGTAGGTAGGCCACACAGTACACCATGCAGTACACCACGTACACCTTGGGATGCTCATGACCATGATGACTCCAAGGTGTATAATATCCGAGATGGAGCTCGGGTGATGGATGCGGCTGGCAAAGCAATGCGTGCACGCATACGATAGCTTTGCTCCATCCAGTTTGGACACTCCATCATGCTGAAATGGAGTGAACAGGATAAAGATCGGAAGAATTATATCACACAGATGATTTACCAGGAGTTCTGACCAGCCGATGGACAGTCGATTGTCGGTTCAGAGTGGATTCTGCACATTGCACGTGAGGTCATGTCGTATCGACGATCCGAGGCTCGTGATGCATTCAGAGAAGGCTTAGCAAAGCCTGTATGGTTAGATGCTGAGGAGTGGGACATGATTCGTGACGAGCAGCAGTAGACTCCTGATCGATATCGCCAGTAGCGAACTGCTCTAGCCACACATCTAGACACGATTGGACCGTCACATTTGGGCAGCGACGGATATGACACGATGCGTCATGAGTTTGTAAGTACCATTTCATTTATTGAATTTATTTGTGTTAAATTTCTCATATATGTTTTTCTAATCTTTTTATATTTGTTTCAGGAGCTGGCAATGGGTCGTCCTCCAACACGAACGGAGGAGTCTTACGGATATAGTCATGGGTTGACTTCACTATTGCAAGACTTGGAGGGACGCGGTGCGGTAGTTTCATGGGAGCGTTTGCGATGAGGTAATTAATTTATAAACTTGGTTTTTACTTGTTTGTAATTTTCATGTGAATTTATCTCATTCCATTAATGTTCTTTGTTGCAGGACTGTTGATATGGAACCTTCTTTGCATATGTATGGCAGTGGAAGACCAATATTTTGTATTTGATTTCCATATGGAAATACATTGCTTTGCCACATTTTGTAAAAGCGTCATATATGATAGTGGTTTGCCACACTCTTGTACATGCTTCATTATTGAAATATATAACTTCTTTTGTACATGGTTCACTGTTCATTCTGATTATCTCTTTTGTGTCCAATAATATTCTGTTCCATGAAATCATATTTCGGTTGTCATTAGAGTACACATCACATGTACTCGGTTTTTTTTGGGCAGAATGTATTGTCTTTTGTTAAGCTGATGTAATGTTGCTATAGCGAAAGACAAAACATTCTGGCCAAAAAAAATTTTGCAGGTATGGTTGTCGGTACACGCGACGGTACTCTCAGCAGTGTCATCCGAATAACCGTCGGACGGTATCTTCAGCATAAGCGTTGGTACAAGCGTTGGTATTTCCGATGCATATACTGACGCATATACCGACGCTTATACCGAGGCTTTGGTATCGACGCGCACACCGACTTTTACACCGGCGTCGCGCCAAATAAAGCTGCGTTCATTTTCCTCAGTAAAAGCTTCAGTATACCATCTCTCTCTATGTGTTGCAGGTCTACTATGTATAGCCAAAGGAAAGAGGGGGGAAGAAGATATAAAATATCTCTCTCTCTCTCTGTCTCCTATTGTCGTCTCTAACATGCACATACGAGTCAGTGAATGTTAGGAGGAGGGGCCTAAACCATCCTCTCTCTCTCTCTCTCTTGCCTCTCTCTCTCAACCTCTTTCCCCTATCTGTGTGCATCCTGTTGTCGTGGGTAATCACAATAGCAACTCGGGAGGGTTCTCTCTCTCTCTCTCTCTCCCTCTCTCTCTCACTCCCCTACTCTCTCTTTCATATTTGTTCGATTGTCATGCGTGTCGGCCTCTGTATGTGCAAGAGCAAGAAGAAAGGGTCAACATCCACGCTTGGAGGAAGATGATGGTAAAATCTCTCTTTCTCTCTCTCTCTCTCTCTCTCTCTTTCTATTGTGGATCTACTGTGTATAGCCGGAGGAAAGAGGGGGGGGGGGAGTGGGGAAGAAGATACAAAATCTCTCTCTCGCATACCTGAAAAAGCACATTAGAAAAAGCACTCACACAACATAGATATATATACGCTCACACTCTTTCTCATGCACGTGCATGCACACCACACACACTCTCTTTCTCATGCACATGCATGCACACCACACACACGCACACACACACACACACTTTTTCATGCACATGCATGCACAGCACACACTCACACTCACATATTTAGGTTGTTATATGAATTAGTTTTCTTTTTATTTTATTTCTTTTGTTCTTATTTTTAAAACTCCTTAATACTTTCAACTTAGGCTTACACTAAGATATAATGTAATTAGATACTTTTATATTTACATACACACACATTCATACTATATACACATATGGTCACACACATACACAGAAAGCATACAAATACAAACACACACTCTTAGCCATATACTATATTCCTTATAAACATACACACACTCTTGAATGAAGACATCACACATTTGAACTTTGTAGTATAGATTTTGGAGAAACAACATGAATCAAATGTTCCTAACCATGGAGCACAAAACTATTCAATCGCATCATGTGAAAGCATACACAATATCAATCCAACAAATCTCATTCTGTTCAAGTGCACTGAAATTGTATATGCACATCCCAACCTCACAAGATGCGCATTGTATCAATCCAACAAATCTCATTCAAGTGCACTGAAATTGTATATGCACATCCCAAACTCACAAGATGCATAGTTATATACTAAAAACCATCATAATGAGATACTCCCATAATCCTAGTCTTAAATGCATCCTCATAAATAATTATTCATTTAGATGCACACTCTTATTATCCAACATGTAAAAGGGAACCACACACTTATTTTAAGAATACAGAAAACATCCATACCCTAACACTAACTGCATCCATATGCTTAGATCATAATCACATAACGTAGACAAAAATCTCAAACACACATAAGACTTTAGACACATGAATATGCTCACAAGGACACACTCAATTATAACCATGCATACATAAACATAAGCACATGTATGTAAGTTTAAATACACTTAAACAAATATATATCCAAATATATATTCAAACACTAGGCACACTCATTTTCATAGCATTAAACATATATGTTCTACAGGAGAAAACATATGTAACATAACCGCTTAGAGTAAATTCATCAAATACTTAGAATAATCTAGGGTTCAAATGGTTATATAATATAAAAGACTCATATAGTGAGATCCCTAATGAGTATACATCTTCATTATTTTGATGCCTACAAGTACTAGAGAGGGACTCGTCAAATCAATAATTCATACAAAGGTGTTTTTGAGAGTTTAGAGATAACCACTCTAGAAAAGATTTTTTTGATTTTCTTATATGTTAATCGAAGGGATTAATTTTTTCAACAATGCTCTATATGTACAAGCCTTGAACAACAAGGATGTTGGCAAACGAGCAAGTGCACTGCTGCAGAAAGTTTCCATGCATCAATCGTCATTGGAAGCATGTGGGTGGATTCTTAATACTTTTAAATTATCAAGAAAAAGAACAACATTGAAGTCAAGGGACTCATCGATCATGTTAAGTCCAAGGTTGTGGAAACAGGTGCTTATGCCCATTTTACCACTTCATATCACGATGATGGGATGTCTGTTGCGTTGCATTCAAACTGTTGTATGGATGCTATCTTATTAGAGTCACCCCTTGTTAATGAAGCTTCATCTCCCTTGTGGTTAAGCTAGCAAAAGGCTTGCAATCGAAACGTAGGGCTGATAGGTAGAGCTCCATATAGGAAAATTGTTTTGTGTTGTTTGCATTGAATAGATTATTTGTATTATATGAAAAAGAAGAGACCAACTTCATAGCTAATGTGTGGATGGGTGAAAAGTGGATCATGTCCCCTACTTGTTTAGGAAGATCGATAGAAACGAAGCAAGTAAAAGTGCCCATGGTAGCTCTCTTGTCAGAGACCAGCTATGAAGGAATGAAAAAGTTAGTATTGTAGAAGAAAAGAGAAGGTCACCTATATTTCAACATTGGATTGGAGTATACTCCACGACTTTGTTACACTTATGTGTTCCTCGAGTAGCTTTGATGTGAACCTTTTCCCTATACATGGGCACTTTTTACTTTAGTGCTGGCTAGAGGTTTTTCCCCCAAGTTACCACGTACTTGATACTCTCATATGTGGTGGTACTTTGTACCTAGGGATATTATTCAGCTCTTACTTCAATTCAGTTCATCGATCAATAGAGAGAGCTATTCTAGCCATCATCTTCTCCATGTGTCTTGCTGCGTTTGTGCTCCTTGTGTGTGCTTCTTGTGTGTCTCTCGCACTTCTACACACACCCAATAGTGGTATCAAAGCAGGTTCAGCTCCTTCTCAAGTTTTGGTTTTTTGCGTTGCGGCGCGCGTGCACTTTAACAGTGCAAATCGACTTCAGAGCATAGAACTGTGAAGCCATTCGTGCAGTCAGAATCGCCATCAGAGTGACGGTTTGTGAGCTGAAATTTCAGCACTCATTTCAGCTTTCATCGAAGTGAAGATTTTGTCACATTCTTGTTCCTCAGTGAAATGGAAGGTAGCAATGACTTGTTTGGCATGCTTCAAGAAGAAGATAAGCTTGATGGAACCAACTATCCGATGTGGTCTTACATGATGAAGCATGTTCTTGTTGCAAAATAACTTTGGAACATAGTGGCAGATGTAGATCGAAGACCGGCAGGTGCTTCTACTTCACAGTCTACTGTCACAGATGGAGCTTCTTCTTCAAGTACAGTGGTTTCTCCTTCTCCACCTACACAGGAGCAGCTTAGATGGGATGGGAAAGATGCTCAAGCTCATGCTTTGATTGCACTTTCGGTGAAGCGTCATATAGTTCCACACATTCGGTCATGTTCTACATCGAGACAGGCATGGGACGCTCTTGCTTCTTTGTATGCCGTGCGTAATGAAGCATGTGTTGCATACTTGAGGAAGCAACTTGATGATGTATGTATGGGTGAAAATGAGTTGGTGGATGTGTATGTGACACGCATCAAGGATTTGAAAGAGCAATTGGCAAACATAGATGAGATCATTCCGGATGCATCACTCATTTCTACATTGTTGAAAGGATTACCAGAATCTTTTCAAAGATTTTCTACTACACTTCGCTTGGTTGCAAAAGGAAATCCTATGTATGCATTTGACGAGGTTGTACCTGTTCTTTTGCAAGAAGAGCAATCTAGAGTGAATAGGAGTGGTTTGATTGAGGGAACGCAAGCACTTGCTATCTCACAAAAGGGGAAAAGCAAGTATGGTTCAGCTTTTGGTTCATCAAAACCAAAGCCTCAAGCTTCCTCTTCCACTCATTCTTCTAATGATGGTGATTTGCAAAAGAAGAAATGATGCAAATATTGCCGGAAGGCTGGTCATACTATTGATGAGTGAAGAAAGCTTGCTAAACGCAATGAAAAGAAGAAGGAATCTGGCATGTTTATTGTTGAAAATCTAGCAAATGCAAAGAATGATGAAGCTAACATGGCTCAAGATTTTTGGGCATGTGTTGTTACATGTCATTATGATGCTTCTTTACATTCTAAATGTATGGTTGTGAGTGAGGCTGATTCGGATTGGTTCTTTGATAGTGGTGCTTCAAAGCACATAACATCATGCAAAAAATTTTTTGCCTCTTTGAAAGATGCACCTAAAGGAGGGCATGTGGTGTGTGCAAACAATGCCTCTTATCCTATCATTGGAGTAGGAGAAATTGAGCTTACGGCTGCAAATGGAGGTGTGATTCTCTTGAAAAATGCATTGTATGTGCCCGATATCAAGAAGAACTTAATTTCAGTTCCGTTGATTGCCAAAGCTGGACTTCATGTACACTTTGTTGATGATAAGTGTATGGTTCATGATTTCAGCAATGGTGATGTTATCGTGATGTCCGGTACACTATGTAATGGTTTGTATCGCATGGATACATACAAGAGGGCTGCCTCGAATGCCTTAGTTGCTCATACTTCTTCCATGGCTGAAATGGAGTTTTTGCATGCTCGTTTTAGTCACTTGAACTTCAATAGTTTGCTCTATTTGCAAAAGAAGGACATGGTTATTGGCTTGCCTACACTTGAGTCTATTGAAAAGCATGCATGTGAAGGTTGCATTCTTGGAAAAATTCATCTTGCTTCTTTTCCAAAAGATAGTCATACACACACTACAAGGAAATTGCAGCTTGATCATAGTGATGTATGTGGTCCCGTTAGGACTCCATCTTTTGGGAAGCATGTATATTTTGTTACCTTCATTGATGATGCTACTCACCATACATGGGTGTATCCTATGAAAGCAAAGAATGAGGTATTATCTTGCTTCAAAGTATTTTTAGCTATGGCTGAAAATTTTTCTTCACAAAAGCTCTTGACTCTACGCACGGATCGTGGCGGTGAATACATGTCACATGAGTTTAATGCTTTTCTGCGTGAAAGAGGTATTTCACACCAATGTACAGTGCCATATACACCTCAGCAAAATGGTATTGCCGAGCGTAAAAATAGAACTCTACTTGAAATGGCACGATATATGGTCAAAGGAAAGCATCTTCCTCATAAGTTTTGGATGGAAGCGGTCATGTGTGCAAACTATGTGTTGAATCGTTGCCCTACAAAAGCATTGAGAGTCATCACTCCTTATGAGGCTTGGAATGGTCATAAACCTATGGTTAGTCATATGCGTCTGTTTGGTTGTTTGGCATATGCTCTTGTGCCATCACAACAACGTCACAAACTTGATGACAAGGCAAAGATACAACTATTGTGAGTCGAGATGTGGTATTTGCTGAAAATTCAGTTTTCCCTCTACTTGAATGCAAAAAACTGCCAACAGTTAGCTCACAAGATGTGTTCGATACACTCATGCCTTTGTTCCAAAATGGTGCGCTTGACTATGGCCATGTAGACCATCCAACTGAGGTTCAAAGGGCTGAAAAATTCCAGCCAAATAGGGCTGAAAATGCAGAGAATTTCCAGCCAAACATGATTGAAAAATTTCAGTCAAAAAATGTCCAAACTGCTGGAAATTTCCAGCCACGTATGGCTGAACATTTGCGTCTAAATATGGCTGAAACTGAGCATGAAATTCAGCCCACACATGATGTACATATTGAAGATGTTTTACATAATGAACGCATGTCTATCAAGAGTGCACAATCTATGCCAAAGTGGCTAAAATAGACTTTGCAGGATAGCAAATTGAGTGCACCTTTACTTGGTAGAACAAGATCAAGCTCTCACCATGCATCAAGTAATTTTGTGGATTATTCTATTATTGCTACATCATGTAATGAAGAGCCACTTTCTTTTGAAGATGCATGTGACGATCCACAATGGATGAGTGCTATGCAATCAGAAATGGATTCCATACATAGGAATGGTACTTGGGAGCTATGTGAATTGCCAAAAGGAAAGAATGCCATTGGTACAAAGTGGGTTTATAAGATTAAGAGAAAATTTGATGGTAGCATTGATCGCTACAAAGCTAGATTGGTTGCCAAAGGATATGCACAACAATATGGCATTGACTATGAGGAAACTTTTGCACCTACTTCACGCATGACTACCATTCGTACCGTGGTTGCATTGGCTGCCCATTGAGGTTGCAAAGTGCATCAATTGGACATAAAAACAGCCTTCTTGAATGGAGATTTGCAAGAAGAGGTCTATGTGAAGCAACCTCCTAGATTTGCTATGAAAGGGAAAGAGCATATGGTTTGTCGTTTGCATGAAGATTTGTATGGTCTCAAGCAAGCTCCATGTGCATGGTATGAAAAAATACATAAGCACTTGATTGCTCTTGGCTTCACATGTAGTCTGATTGAAAGCACACTCTATGTACACAAAAAAGGGGCTGATCTTATAGTGCTTGTTCTTTATGTCGATGACATACTCTTGAATGGTCATGTGATGCAAAACTTGACATTCTTATGGCTGATTTGCAGCATACTTTTGATGTCACTTATCTTGGTCTTTTGAGCTACTATCTTGGCATCCAGTTTGTATCCATTGAGGGGGGAATTGTTATGCATCAAGCAAAGTATGTTGAAAAACTACTTCAGCGTTTTGACTTTGAGGATTGTAAGCCCGTTTCCACACCAGTTGAAACAGGATTCAGGTTCTCAGTTGAGGATTCCAGTGATGCATTTGACACTTCTCTTTATCAGCAAGCTGTGGGATGTCTTATATATGCATGCAACATAAGGCCGGATATACAGTATGCAGTTTCCCAATTGAGTCGATTCATGCATAGCCCTGACACTAAGCATTGGAAAGCGGTGAAACGTGTGTTTAGATATCTTCGAGGCACTTTGAGCTTAGGTCTCTTTTATGGCAGAGATATTCAGGCATGCTTGCATGCTTTTACTGATAGTGATTGGGTTGGTTGTTATGATACTCGCGTATCCACTAGTGGTAATTGCTTTTGCCTTGGAGACTCATGCATATCTTGGTTGAGTAAGAAGCAACCTACAGTGGCGACATCGAGTTGTGAAGCTGAGTACAGGGCAGTTTTCACAGCGACAGTGGAGTGTATATGGCTGAGACGCCTATTGATGGATCTTTGCATGGAGATTGATGCTGCTACACATATTCTCACAGATAGTTAGAGTGCTTTGGCTATCGCACGAAACCCAGTGTTTCATGCATGGACCAAACATATTGAGGTGCATTATCACTATGTGAGAGAGCGCCTTCATGTAGGAGATATTGATTTGGTATATGTGCCTACACAAGATAATGTGGCAGACATATTCACCAAAGCTCTTCCACGAGAAAAGTTTGAAGCTTTTCACAAAGCTTTAGGCTTGTTACCTTGTGGGGGCTGATCTGTCACTCCCTGTATGTGTTCACATCATTCGCTCTAGGGGGGTTTATTACACTTATGTGTTCCTCGAGTAGCTTTGATGTGAACCTTTTCCCTATACATGGGAACTTTTTACTCTAGTGCTGGCTAGAGGTTTTTTCCCCATGTTAAATACTTGATACTCTCATATGTGGTGGTACTTTGTACTTAGGGATATTATTTAGCTCTTACTTCAGTTCAGTTCATCGATCAATAGAGAGAGCTATTCCAGCCATCGTCTTCTCCATGTGTCTTGCTGCCTTTGTGCTCCTTGTGTGTGCTTCTTGTGTGTCTCTCACACTTCTACACACACCCAACAGACTTCTTCAACAAGCTATGGTTTCTCTATCACTTGCACTTATGAAGAAGTGCGCTCTCCTCTACATGCAATTTATGATGCCAACATTCAGACATGGGAGCTCATAGTGGGTGAGAAGGTTAAAGTGACACTATCGCTAGGGACACATTGCATCAGGCATCATGTAGCATTAGTTTATTACTTGCTAGGATGTGAACCCATCAACTCAGCCCTCAAGGCATTATCAATGGGGAATGAAAGTTCTAGATGCAATGTGCCATGGGTGCATTCATGGGTGGATCATGTGAATATGCATGATGAGAGGATTGAGGCATTCTACACTGTGCTCAGACCTTGTCATTATGAATATTCTTATGAGATGAGATCCACATGCAGGGGCATGTTCATAATATTGTCATCTAGGATGGAAGGAACATTGCGGTATGTTTTTGTGGAGGAGATTGCTTGTGGTGCTTCCCATGTTTATGCTTTGGCCTGGAAAGGGAGTTATATGCTGAAGGAGATGGTTGATAGTCATAAGAGATGAATTGGTGTAGCTAAAACCTGGTTCACACCTACTACAAGTGATGGATAGAGAGTTTTGTGGGCCTCGTTAGCTAGCTAAAAAGCATAAATAATCACATATGTTGCTTGGAAGATGATGCAAAAATGATAGATCAAAATAGATAGGTAGGCATATAATCCAAGGTCCAAAACTTGCTATTTTGGTTGATACACCTATTGAGAGTTTTGAACCATTCTCTGAGTACAAAAACAATTGACAAAATTCCTTTTGGGGAACTTAAATTAGCTTAACGTGCTATCAATCATGAGTGATATCATAAAAAATGATGGAATATATGTTGAGAAATATGTTTAGCAAATCAACCAAGCATCTCGACATTTACAGGCCTTGATAGTCACAGACCAGCGAGCATAGATTGATTAATAACTAATGATCGCGAGAAGCATTACTAATGAAACTTTGTAGGAGTAAAGTAGACAGTATGCTGGAGCTATACTGTTTTACAACATGGGAAATGATAAACTATACAGTGAGAACAAGCTCTAACAAGTTCACTATTTTGACAGAGTTATGACAGAGATATCAGAATAAGAAGTAATGATCATGTATGTATTAAATCATATAAAAATACAATGTCATTGGCAATAAATCATTGGTCAATGAGTGCGAAATCAGTGACTTATAAGGTGAGCTCCTTTTCTCAATGAAAGTACATGAAAATGATCTCTGAACCTTGAGAATAGACGGGGGCCTTTCATATCCTCATTTTATAGTCTTTGTTGGAGCCAAAGGATTTGAATTCAAATTCAAATCTCTACCTAAAAGTGAATCCTCTTTTACAAAGGTAATTGTGAAGCAACGTTACAAGACGTTGCACATATGAAGCCTTCCAAGTGTTATGCCAATCCATCAAGCTTGTGTGAGGTGATGAAGTATGTAGGCTTGGGCTTAATTGCACCAACAACTCCCCCGCAAGCCTGACATGCTTGATCTTGATTGATCCTTGATTTGTTGCAACCCAATCATCAATTTGAACCTCTTCATCTTTGTTCCATCCAATGCGTTGATGAGTATGTCTGCACATTGTAAATGAGTTGATACATAGGATAATTGAATATCCTTGCTAAGCAATTTTCCCTAACATAATGATAGTGCATTTCAATGTGCTTAGACCTTGCATGATGTACAAGATTATCAGCCAAATGAAGTGAACTAGTGTTATCTCAGATAATTGGAGTGTAGGAATGTATCTCCAAATCTGCATAAAATTGCTTAAGCCACATAGCTTCTTGAGTTTCATTTTCCAAATCTCTATATTCTGCTTCTATGGATGACCAAGATATGAGTTTTGAACCTATAAAAGATAGGTACCCTGAAGTGTTCCTTCTATTATCCTTGGAGCCAACCCAATCTGCATTAGAATACATCTGTATATCTATGTTAGAAGTGAAGGGATAGATTAATCCCTCATTCATTCCTAGCTCTTGTGTTTGAGAAGAAGTATGATAAAAGCGCTTCCTAAATCTCTTGGGAGGTCTTGCAATTTCTAACATGTGGTAACAAGAAATTAGAGATTGAGTTTAGTAGATATGACCTAGCAAAAGCATCCTTTGCACACCATGTGGTCAGCCTTTCTTGCTCTTCCCTTGTTCGTTGATGCTTGCTCTTGAAGTTTGGCATGTCTTCATCTCCTAAATGTATCCTTAAAAGCTTCTCCTTTGAAGGTATGCTTGCATCCTTAGTGACCATGCTGAGTAGTTGTTCCTATCCAATTTGTCAATGAAGGATGGAAATCCTTTCCATCTTGACTGTGCTTGCTCTAATACTACTGTTGAAGGAGATGGTGGATAGTCACAAGAGATGAGTTGGTGTAGCTAAAACCTGCTTCACACCTACTAAAAGTGATGGTTGGAGGCTGTTGTGGGCCTCTTTAGCTAGCTAATAAGCATAAATAATCACATATGTTGTTTGGAAGATGATGCACTAATGGTAGGATCAATACATATATGTAGGCATATAATCCAAGCTCCAAAACTTGCTATTTTTGTTGATAGACCTATTTAGAATTTTGAGCCATTCTCCAAGTAGAGTAGCAATTGATGAAATTCCTTTTGGGGAACTTTAATCAGCTTAACAATCTACCAATCATGAGTGATATCATAAAAAATGATGGACTATATGCAGATAAATATGTTTAGCGAATCAACCAAGCATCTTGACATTTATGGGCCTTGATAATTACATAATAGTGAGCATAGATTGATCACTATCTGAAGATCACTAGAAGAACTACTAATGAAACTTTGTAAGATTGACGTAGACAATATGACGGAGCTATCATGCTTTGAATCATAGGAAATGATCAACTATACAGTGAGAACAAGCTCTAACAAGTTCACTGTTTTGATGGAGTTATGCCAAAGATATGAGAATAAGAAGTAATGATCATGTATATATTAGATCATGTAAAAATACAATGTCATTGGCAATAAGTCATTGCTCAATGAGTGAAAAATCAGTGAGCTATGAGGTGAGATCCTCTTCTCAATGAAAGTACATGAAAATGATCTCTAAACCTCGAGAATGGATGCGGGCCTTTGATATCCTCATTTTATAGTTTTTGTTGGAGCCAAAGGATTTGAATTGAAATTCAAATCTCTACCTAAAAGTGAATCCTAAAGTATAGGATTGATTCTCTCTTGACTCAACTACCAAATGATACAAGATTATATGCTTCCTAACTCCTCCTGGGTATGTTCCACTTTTACAAAGGTAATTGTGAAGCAAAGTTACAAGGGGTTGTACATATGAAGGCTTCCAAGTTTTATGCTAATACATCAAGCTTGTGTGAGGTGATGAAGTATGTAGGCTTGGGCTTAATTGCACCAACAATATATACATGGAGAATAGCAGCTAATGGTAGGTTGGGACATGGACATTATAAAGTCTTTCCTATCTTTACTTGATGCTTTGAAAGACAAACAGGTAAAGAGGTATTGCTTGTAGCACTAGTATGAATGCAGCAAAATGTGTTCACAAATGGGTATCAGGAGCAGACCAATCTATGTGTTTGAGTTGTAAGTAGGCTTTCAAGTTACTGGGAAGCATCACAATTGCCACAACTGCAAATTGGCGTAATGTCATTATTGTAGCTTGAAGAAGGCCATGAAAGCATCCATGGCTCCAAATACAAGAAAGCCATACCATGTTTGTGACCCTTGCTATATAAACCTGAAGAAGACAACTAAAGGTGTTACGATGTTTAATTCATGTTTGGTCAACAAAAGGGTTAGTGGTGTTAAATCTGTATTCAATAAGAGGAATCCAAAGGTTGCTTTTTGAGATATGATGGTGAAAAGTAATCATGTGCCCTTCTATGTGATGTTGCCTCTGGACACATTGATAGTAGTCAACACTTTGCATAGAGCTAAGGCTCTCTAAGCTGGGCTTAGAGCTTTAAAGCTAACAGGGATCGATGGTCTGATGATGTATATTTTGTGGGGTATTGTAGAAGGTGAGGGCCCTAGAAGATATATCTGGTCTTCTTTGCCTCCCATTAGTTTTTCGTCTAGTAAAGAAATAGTGGTGGTTATCACATCTATGGATTTTGCATCAATCTCCAGAAACATAACTTTAGGTGCAGACTCAGCCCCTTTTGGGCTGGTGGCTTTACTCGCATTTTTGGATCCACTTTCAAATATTACCAGCCTTGAGAACAAGAACACAGAAGTTGTGGTAGTTGTATTTACTAGAGAAGATTGGGGCTACTTGGAGAGTAAAGGGTTCCTAAACTAGCTTTCAAATGGAGGGTCCTCAGTTCAAGATCTAGTTCAATCATGCATATATCATATTCTTGAAGTTGGTTCAGTAGGTCAAACCATGAATAACATTTCTTATGCTCACTACTAAAATGAGGGTTTTAACTATCATTGTGGAAATTTTAGAAGCTCTCCAAGTGGCTATCACCTCCTTGAATTCAGGGAATGCTGAGGAGCTAATAAAAAATGCAAGTGATACTAATCTAGGCATACATCTATCTTCATTGATGCAATTTGTACATGCAAATAAAAGCTTATCAAGAGTGATATTAATAGAGTTTCATTGTGTTTATGTGAATAAATACTATCATAGTAGCATGGATATGATAGGTCAAGTTGATACCTCTACAATAGCTAAAGAAGCTTCTCTTTTGGCTCAAACTTTGTACACCTTAGCTTCAAGGAATCCAGTAATCCATCCTTGGTTGCTGATGTGCTTGTTGTGAATGAATCTCTGATTGAACAACTAGTGAGGTGTCTCCTAACATGCAATCTTGGAATGTCTTGTGATCCAGTCAGTGAATTCGTTACTCCATCTCAAACATGCATTTTCAAAGCAGAAAGAGGAAAAGGGATGGCACGAAGATGAGGATGATCAAGATGTTGGTAATGATGATGATGATGATGATGATGATGATGATGATGATGATGATGATAATTACAATGAGGCACCTCACAGTGGAAAGAAGCCTTGTAGTAGGCACTTCTAAGCAAAGCCTTTCTAGACAGATTACTATTGAGGAAAAGAAAATTTGAAGAAACTTTACATAGACAAGGATAAGAATAATGATAGAAAAGATCTGTCATCTAAAAACAATACAGCCTGTAAATATTGTAAGAATGGAGAATATCCAAAGCTTCATTTAAAGGTGGAGGAAGTTGTCCTGAACAACAGATCAGTGGTCAAGAATATTTCCTTCCATTACATGAATGCTTATGATGATAATGATGTTGATTTCCCTGATGGTTATTTGAAGCTTTTGAACCCCAAGCATGTCGCAGTTATGCTTTTTATACCCATAATAGATAGGCTTATTTTTGCCAAGCGGAAAAGTGTAGAACAAGCTGTAAAATTAGCAAAATGGCAGAGCTACTTAGCCAAACAAAGAAAGAAAGAGTGTGATAGAGAATGAGAGTGATAAAGAATGAAAGTGATAGAGAGGGGAAGAAAGAGAATGAGAGTGATAGAGAGGGGGAGATAGAGAACGAGGGAGAGAGAGAGAGAGAGAGAGAGAGAGAGAGAGAGAGAGAGAGAGAGAGAGAGAGAGAGAGAGAGAGAGAGAGAGAGAGAGAGAGAGAGAGAGAGAGAGAGAGAGAGAGAGAGAGAGAGAGAGAGAGAGAGAGAGAGAGAGAGAGAGAGAGAGAGAGAGAGAGAGAGAGAGAGAGAGAGAGAGAGAGAGAGAGAGAGAGAGAGAGAGAGAGAGAGAGAGAGAGGTGAATAAACAAATGCATATGAGTGAGTGCAATGCACAAATGCATGTAGGAAAGAAACAACATGCATACGCGTAATTTTGCCATGTAAAAGTACGAGTGCATGTCCATATGAGTGAAGGGGTATGCATTACACACATGCATAAGTGAGTAAGAACATGCATATGCAAGAATGCATCTGCATATATGTAAAAGGTATATATATATATATATATATATATATATATATATATATATATATATATATATATATATATATATATATATATATATATATATATATATATATATATATATATATATATATATATATATATATATGCATAAGAATGTCGTGCATGAGTGTCTGTTTAAGTAAATGTGATAATGCATGTATGGTAGAATTTTCATGACAACATATGTATATAAATATGTAAGTACATGTAAATGAATGAGTACATATATGTAGGAATGTGAGCATGAATACTAGTAAATATGTAAGTATACAAACGCATAAATACAAATAAATGAACATAAATGAATGATTGAAAATGCATGAGCTACATGAATATATGAATAAGTGTGTGTGCAATGGTATATGTAAATATACGTAAATGAAGTTCTTTTTGCATACAACTATAAATTGAATGTATTCAATAAAAGACATGAGTATTTTAATTCTTCATAAAAATACTAATTTTTTTTTTGATGATTTTCTTGCAAAGCATTGACAAGTATTTATGAGTAGTTGAGATCGGGAGACTGGAATCGCATATGCACTACTTATTCGACCTTTCAAAATCAATTTCTTTAAGCTTAATCTTGTATCAGAATTTTACATTAGAGTATTTGTATAGGTTTTACCTTGTATCTACACATTGGTGGTTTTATCACTTAGAAATTGTAGAAAAAAACATTTTCTCTTTTGTATAGGAGTACTTCTATCTTAATCACATCTCCTTGTTCACTTATCTTTCCCTTGTTTTGAATATTTTGTTCACTTGTCTAAGTTCCTAATATGTAAATGGATGTTCATGATCCTTATGATACAACCATTCCATTAAGTAGTATACCTAATAAATCTAAAAACACAAATATCCTAGCTAAAGAATTCATAAAAGATTGCATTACTAACGAGACCTTAGTCTCATAATCATACAATTATGGCATGTCTAGGTATCAAGCTGCATAGCCGTATGGTCATAGTAACACTTCATTCAACTTGATCACATCTCCTGACCTAAGTGACACTAGGTAAATACCCTGTGTGTAGTCTCCTAGTGCGATCACTATAAATTCAGTTCTGGTCCGGTTGGTGGTCTCTAGTCATGCCCCTCGACACCATGCATGCCATTGTTAGACCATCACTACTATGTATCATTCATCATATTTTTGTAATTATTTTGATGAAGTGCTATAAAGGGTTGAAATGATATAACTTATTGTTGATTAATATAAAAGCGATTTGTGTTCACGTCACTTAGCAGCGAAGAGGATGCCATGAGGTCCTTGCTAGACTACTCATGGCAAAGCAAACGAGCCTAATCTAGGTTGACTTATACTATGGATTTAAACCTAACTTGATGATATATTCTTTTGCATCAATTAAGTATTTGATTTTAATTAAAGTAATTAATCATATAATAAGGTCAGTTAAAGATGATAAGAGTGCTGTCATCTATTGGATGAAGATAATGCTTACTATCATAAACATAAACATAGATATTATCTGTTGTAAGTAAAATAGTGATGATCGCTACGAGTCCATAAATTTGATAGTATATGAGTGAATGGTATTCGAAGGATTGATGTTGTTAATGTAACCTTGTACCTGATTTTTGCTAGTGATAAAATAGTGCTCAGTAAGTCATAAAAGTGACGAAAGTTGCATAAGGGTGTGGGAAAAATCATTATAGGGCCTCTGTTCCAACAAACCCCTGTCCAACCCAAGAACCCTATAGGATAAATTTCAGTAAATCCTATCTTGCTAAACTAGTCTAAGTGGGATAAAGAGAAACTTTTAACAAGTACCTTGTTGATTAGAAAGGTTATGACACTACTGATTACACTTGGGAACCTACAAAGAACCTTCAAAGAGCACATATCAAAGTTTGAGCATTTCATAACAAAAATCCAATGAAGCGTATACTGAAGAGCATGATCAATCCTCATGGAAGTAATCACTTGAGGGGGAGGTGATTTCATGGACAAGGGAAAACCATCCCGAATCTAAGATATTATGTGACCTTCTATATCCCATGATTGCTTCAGAATTTAGGGAAATTAATACTTTCATTCTGTCTTGAATGTGCTAGAATCCTAATATTGACTATCTACTTGCTAGATTCTCACATCTAGAGATCTTGTTTGCATTGCTGACATCACCAACGATATCAATAGATCATGAACACCTTTGAAAACTGCCATTTATTCACTTGAACCAATGTCCTTGTTCATTATTCTTAAAGGAACTAAAGATTTGCATGCTCAAAAAGGTTGATGGTGATTGCACTGAGTTCTATGGGTTCTTGCAAAAAGTCAATTTCTACATCTATATGAAGCCTAATAGGTACCTTGATATGCATACACTCTTGGATTTACTGCAATTTTGCTCTAGTCTTAAGCATTATTATGGTTTAAAATAGGAACCCATTCGAGTTGATAAAGAAAAAGTATATCTAGTGCTTGAATTAGAAGCATGAAGAAGACAAATATGTAAGCAAATCATAGAAAGGACTCAAAAATTACAAAAGATCGTTTATGTACATACATAATCCAAAATAGAGAAACTTTGAAAGAAAGCATATGGAAGGAGGTATTGGAGTAAAAAATTCCAAAGCACCAAGATGATCAAGAACTTTACGCTAGAATCCAAGAAGATATAGAGAAAAACAAGAAAAGAAATCTAACTAAAAAAAACATTAAAAATGTTAATGAGCCTGGATGATTAATGTAAAATTTTATGTCAATGGACTTTAAAAGGAAGTAGTGAAACACAACCCTCATTTATAAGAATATTTGAGTAGACAGAGGAAAAATTCAATGGAGAATTCTTTTAATTTAGATAGAGAATACTCATGAAAATATCGATAAACAAAGATGGAGGATACTCTAGAGCATAATTCCATACTTTCAATCCACTATTGAGATATACAAAAAATGGCATTTTGGATGGAATACCCAGTAGGACAACAAAAACTTGGGAAGAATGGAATGTTAACCACTTAAAGCTACTAAGACGAATCTCTAACTTGTAGATGGACACATAGAAACATCTATATGTATTTGGGAAAAGGTAATTATAAGAACCTGTGGAATAGAAATTGAAAATACTTTTGCAATAATTGGATATCTTCATCTTACCTCATATGAGAGCATCTTAACGAGATGTTTTATGAGACACATGTAGTTAAAGATAAGAAAAGTGATTACCTTTATCTACGAAACCTAGAAAATTATTTAGAGTAAACCTAAGTTATAGGACAATATATGATGAGAGACGCATAACTTAGAAATTCAATGATGAAGATTTTAAACCCTATGGATGAACTCAAATCTTCTCCATATTGGATGTAGCCAATGAAGAGAAGGTGAAAAACAAGTTTCAAAATTAAGAGGGGTATGATACCTTCGAGAAAGGTCTAAGGACGATAAGAGTGGAAGAAGATAAAATCGCATCCAAAACAAAGGAACTAAAAATTGGAGGTGAATATGAAACCTTCGTACCTAGAAACTATGCAAGCAATTGATATTAAGAAAGGTAAAATCTCATAGAAATACACCAAAATTAAGCATCAAGGGGAGGAGAGAATAGAGACCCGTAAAAAGATTAAATTAAAACAAAAGAACTCAAATTAATCGAGAAGAAGAACAAGAAAAAACTCTGGTTCCTTCAAGCTTTGAAAAAAATATGACGTTCAAGAGAGGTTCTTGTTGATCTTGAAACCCATTGAGGGACAAGAAAAAGGGAGAGTCTTATGCCAATTAGGAAGAAACAGAAAGGATAGTGATAACCCAAGAGGGAGGTGAAGAACGACATATTGTAATAGAAGATCATATCACAAAAGAAGAAGAAGAAGAGTATAGACACAAAGATTTGTGTGCATAGAATACCTATAACAGGAGATGCGAAACCTAGTAAGTAGAACCTATACATACAACCATAAATACTTTACCAAAGTTAAGGAAGAAATAGACAAAATGAAACCACCAATGACAATGTACAAAATACTTGTACTCGTCTGTACGCGCCTGTGTGTTGTAGTGTAGAGCGACGAAACGAATGTAATATGTTGCATGGTCACCTACTCGAAATTTCTTGCGGATGACTTCTTACGCGAGAAAGCTTTGTTATACGAACTTGAAGAGAACTTCTCGCGAATTAAGGCGTGGACTATGAACTCATGAATCTAATGAGGGACTTTACAGAACGAGCAGCTGATGCCAGCAAACGCACACCAAGTCCTGCAATACAAAGCAAAGCCACAAATTACGAATCAAATTTAATTTAGAATGTACGTCTACACATATTTCATCTTCTACATTTACACAAATTTTATCTTCACTGGGACCCTTAACCGTCACTTGTACATCTACACATATTTCATCTTCACTCGGCCCCTTAACCGTGACTTGTACTTTAAAAGTTTCTTCAAATGCCTGCGACACTCACCTTCTTGTCTTTTAATCCTCAGCCCGCGAAGACCTGCAAACCAAAGTATGAAACCTCAAATAACGAATTACATCTATTTCATATATATATATATATATATATATATATATATATATATATATATATATATATATGTACGTGTCTGTGTGTGATAGTACGGAGACGCCAAAGGAAATGACTGCGACACTCACCTTCATCTCTTTCAATCGGCAGCGCGGAAGGACCTGCAAGCCAAAGTATGAAACCTCAAATAACAAATTACATCTATTTCACATATATATATATATATGTGTACGCGTCTGTGTGTGATAGTACGGAGACGCCAAAGGAAATGACTGCGACACTCACCTTCATCTCTTTCAATCGGCAGCGCGGAAGGACCTGCAAGCCAAAGTATGAGACCTCAAATAAGGAATTACATCTATTTCATATACGCGTCTGTGTGTGATAGTACGGAGACGCCAAAGGAAATGACTGCGACACTCACCTTCATCTGTTTCAATCGGCAGCGCGGAAGGACCTGCAAGCCAAAGTATGAGACCTCAAATAAGGAATTACATCTATTTCATATACGCGTCTGTGTGTGATAGTACGGAGACGCCAAAGGAAATGACTGCGACACTCACCTTCATCTGTTTCAATCGGCAGCGCGGAAGGACCTGCAAGCCAAAGTATGAGACCTCAAATAACGAATTACATCTATTTCATATACGCGTCTGTGTGTGATAGTACGGAGACGCCAAAGGCAATGAGTGCGACACTCACCTTCATCTCTTTCAATCGTCACCTTCATACCATTCAATCGTCAGCCCGGGAAGACCTGCAAACCAAAGTATGAAACCTCAAATAACGAATTACATCTATTACATATATATATTATGTACGCGTCTGTGTGTGATAGTACGGAGACGCCAAAGGAATGTATTATGTTGCGTGGTCACCTACTCTCAATTTGTTCTGGAAGACTTATTAAGCGAGGACAATTCCGAATTATTAATTGCTTCAAATTCGTGGGACTGCCACTTCCAAAATCCAGAGCTTCTAGTCGATTGCAATCAATCAGGATCAGCTCCTCCAGGCATGTTGGAAGGAAGGAGAGTGTCTTCAGATATGTGAAATCGTATATGCACAGGATCCGCAAGGAGGAAAGACCTGTGCCGGAAAGAAGAGAAAACAAGACCAAAGAAATTTGTTGCAATCAAGAAAAATAGACATATTAATTATCTCTTCATGACTGAACTCAATATGAAACGTTAGCGACAACAAATTAAAAATCGTGACCCAACTAAAAATGGAACTTTAGCGACAACAGATTTTGAAAAGCAAAAGAACTTGTTTACTTGGTGTAAACAGATAATCGAAAAAGAACCAAATTTATGTCAAGAGTGCGAAAAGAAAATAATTATAATTTTCAGGCTTTTGCTAGAATATCATTGCACATGTTCGTGTTGGACAAGGGCGGCATTGTGAAGGTCCCTAAATTTGGAGGGATATGTAGCAAGGTGCGTCTACTTTCTACATATCAATTGTCACATCATTTGTTTCAATCTATATGAGATACATTCTCTACAAGCAACCTATTTATGTATATTGTCTTCTTCGTAAAAACCTAGGATTACACCACCAGATTCTCATGATGTAGTCACTCTAAATTAGTGAAATAACTTCTTATAGTGAGATAAGGTCTCTATTTATCTATTTCTAAAAGCTCTTGGATCATATGTTATTAGTGGGTGAGCATTCAATATTTTTCTAAGAGCAAGCAAGTCCATAAATAGCGAGGTTTGTGAAAATTATCTATTTCGCTATAACTATTTCAGAATGATTCGCCAAGGTTTTTTTTGAGTCCAAATGCATATTTGGGAAGCCAACGATGTCTACTAGGGTAGTCTGATGCTACGTTGCTAGGTGTAGAGCAAGAATTTTGCAACAACACCTTGTCTTTGGAGTATATCCAACCATCTCCTCACATAAAAAGAACTATGCATGAACTTTCTCCGAATTGGCTCCAAAAATCACCCTAGAAATGCATTAAAGTAGGCCTTCATAGCAAAGAAGAATCTCGAAGGGCCGAAAACATGTTCAAGTTAATGTGAACCCTAGTCTCTCCCCCTCCTCAAACATCACAAGGGTTTACTTTACTAGAAACAGGTTGTTGTTTTAGGGAGCTTAAGGGATAATAGTGCTCAGATGGCTGACCTCTTGGGAAGTACCATTAACCTTCATCTTCCTTGATCATTGAGGTCCTCCCTTGCTCACAACCAAAAACTCCAACAATGACATTGATGACTTCGATGACAATGTATGCCAATGCTAGAGACCTACAAAGTAAGTTAACCTACATAGTACATACGTAACACAAACCCATACTTCCTAGGTTTTACAAATGTTGTCAAACTTACAATCTATGTATGATTATGGCATTAAATGTTTTATTTAAGAGCATATAGAAACGTGTTTTGCATTCATTTGGCGTTTCACATGGACAATAATAGTAATAAAGGATGGGTGTAGTTATTGTGATTGGCATCAGTAGGTGGCACGAGAATTAGGACCACTAACACATTGAAAAAGAGAATGGACTATTGAGGAGGATCGGATCGTGCTCAATCACTAGGCAAGGATTTCCAAAATGGAATATTTTCAAAACCTAGAAGGTATTGTGAGAAATCTAATTATGGGGCCAATTAGAGGCTTAAGGAGTATAAAAATTGTAGGACACGTGCCCGAATGACACAAAATTGGGAAAATAACCTAAAGCCTTTTTGCTGAATCCGTGACACCTTTGTTCTGTGACACTCTCTAAGTTATACAGATGCTCACCACTAAAGGTCATTGCACTCCAAAGTGGACAAAACAGATTTCAAAGATAAAAATGAAAAGTGAGAGGAGAATCCTACCTACACTTGAGGATTTGAAGAAGGGTGATCAACATCGGTTTATTCCAGAGTCCTTCGTAGAGTGTCTTACTTATAAAAATTATTGAGGCACATCAAAATGTGCTATATACAAGGTGGTGTTGATATCAATATAGGTGTGATACAATTTGAACATAGATACATTCATAAGTAGTAAAGTCTCATCTCTCTGTGTAGCAACGTGACTTGCTTCATGACTCAATAAAGTGATGACTTTCTATGGTCCTTCTAAAAAATGAATAAATTTGCCTCTGTTCTACATTTTCTTTGCTAGATTGTACCCTAATGCTCTACGGAGACTAATTATTTTATACTAACTCCATCTAATCGTATTTCTAAAGACTTGGCAAACAATGCTAAGCTTCTAAAAGCCTAGGATTTATCTTCATAACCAAGTCATTGTCAAGACTTTCTTTGTGAGCTCTTCATAATATTCTCTAGGCTGAATAGCTCGAACTATGATTTCGCATCATGTTCTGACTCCTTCCTTTGTTTATTGTGTGAATTTTCCACAAAATTCCTTGCTTTTGTTTTCCTAGTCTTGAATTCTCTTCCATTAGCAACTACACCACCTTTGTATCTTGTAGTAGATGTGCTTGTGCTATATTAACCTCATGCTTCTCTTGCATTGGAGTCCTTCCTCCACATTACGAGTCTCATATGGGTGCTTCTAGCCTCAAAACATCAATGTTAGAACCCTTGCTAATGTAATGTGAATTTTAGTTTCAAATTGCAATATAACATGGAGGCGATTTTGTATACATCCACTCTGTAGGTCTGCATCTTCAAATACATCGCTCAATCTCAAAGAGCCTGACCCTTCTTCTTCTATCTCTACTATCAAAGTAATAGTCCCAATTCTAGCGTGCTGCGGGGTTTTGTTGTACAATTGCATATGCACGACTTCATCATGCACCCACATAAAGTTACATCCCCAGTCCTAGAACAGCCTAGGCTATGTAAGCCAAGTTCATTCCAAAATTAAGAGAAATCATCATGATGAGAGAGGAAGTCTTAATGTCATGAAGCTCAAGGTGAACTTAGACTATTGCATCATGAATACCATCCTCTCAAAGCTTCTCATAGGCTTTACATTACTCTAGTTTTTCCATAGATACCTTAAATTATTCTTTCCCAAATGGTCAAAGTCGTATCTCATCATTGCCACATGCATTAGATTGACACCTCATCCACCGTCTATGATATCTCTTACGATCTCTTGCTTGACTATCTTCACTACTAGTTGAGGAATAAAATAGTAAGTCAAAGGGTCCCATCTCGTTGGTCCCTGAACACCACATGGTTTCCCAATGGAAGTCTAGTACTCTATGTTGAGAATTGACCAACTCTTTGAACAAATTGACCTTCACCACAAATTCTATTTTGTATCCTGCTCTCTATGCACATAAATGTCTCAGTTGCATCTACTTATCTCTTAGCATCCTCTACTACTGGGCCTCTGCTTTTGCATCATCATATCTTCCTAGAACATGCTTTGATACCATAACTACAATATTGCATCTACTCACAAATTGTCATGCACTTCCAATTGTTATTGCAACTACTCTTTCCTAGTCTTACACATATGCAACCTTCTATGTGCATCTCCTAGCCTAAGTCTCTTTTGTGATTGTATATCTACCTATTGATCTCTCATGTTGTTGTTTAATGTCTAGAATTCCTTAGCAAACATAACAACATGCTATCCAAAGGTAGGGTATGCGAACGAGGATTATGACTACACTAATGCAATCACAACATGCATTTATGTTCCTTACTGATTATCATAGATTATAACAGTAGAAGCATTAACAAGACCCAAAATATGATTTGCGGTTTGTATATCCATCCCTCACTGTTGTGCTTGGATTCTACTTAGTAGATGCATGAACACTATTGTTATAGGCAAACTCTACAAAGGGTAAAAGCTCAAACCAATCATTTTGATGATAATTTCTTGTGCAATAGAGATATTGCTATAGGACTTGATTCGCCCATTCTACTTGTCCATCACACTATGGACAAGTAATAGAGATATTGCTTTAGGACTTGATTCGCCCATTCTACTTGTCCATCACACTATGGATGATTTGCTATAGATAGCTCAACTTGAACACCATGGATCTTGCAAAGACTAATTCCAAAATATGGATATGAACTACGAATCTGAATCACTTATAATATCATCAAGCAATCCATGAAGCCTAAAGATGTATCTGAGAAAAAGTCTAGTAGTGGTTGCACCTGTGAATGCCTTGGTAGTTCGAATTGTTGGAGTTTTAGCTCTGTGAAAAGCATGCGAATAGCACAAGGAAGAAAAAGAAGCTTGAAGCACAACACACAATACTAAATGTATTACCATTGGAATGTACAAAGATACATGATCCATTAGGGTTGTAGGTGTATATAAAACATAGGGGGAAAAAGCTCCTAAAGAGGGAAGAACGTGCCTCGATAGTCCTAGTATGTTCACACACCTCAGTACCTAGACTTATCCAAATATCCCCCCTAGGAGTGATGTAGTGAATGAGGAGTTGGCACTCATGTATAAGGAAGTGCCAAACTGTGTGGAATCAATCCACAAAAGGAAGTAAGCCCAAAGCTTTGCGGAAAGTATCAAAGTTCTCCCAAGGCAGAGCCTTTGTGAAAAGGTCTATGATGTTCTCTTGAAGCAAAGAACCTCTCCCTGACATAATGATAGTTCACCTCAATGTGCTTATCATGAGCATGGAACACATGGTTCCTCGCAATTGCCAATGCCCTTTAACTGTCACTGAAGATGGTGGTGGCACAAGATTGACCACCACCCAAATCATGCATAAGGTGTTTGAGCCACACGCTCAACAATCTCTGTGAGAGCTTCCCTATACTCAACCTCATAACTAGAAGTGGCCACAATGTCATACCTTTTCTAATGAACAATTTTCTCACATCTTCCTCAGGATATTCTCAAATCTAGCACATGCTCAACTTCAAATTCATCATGATCATCAATCTCGATAACTGGTGAAGAACTAGGTCTCTCCCCCCTCAATGGTGAAATCTGATTTGGTTCGAACATGAAAACATGGAAAACTGGATGTATTCTCATGGTACTTGGGAACTAGACCTTGAAGGTGACTAGATCAATCTTGGCCAAGATGGTGAATAGACAAAATTTTTGACCATCTAGCTTTGCACAAGGCCTTAGAGTTTCCAAATTAGTTTTGAGTAACCAAACTTTAGCCCCAACTTGATATGATGGATTCTAAACCTTATGCTGATCTGCACTATACTTGTTGTTCTTGAGCTTTATGGATCTCTTCCTTGAGTTGTTTGTAGATTCCATGAGGTACTAGGCCTTATCTTTGGCAGTTGGGTTCTTGACATGATTTGAGATTTGCATATTAATCCTTGGATGCTATCCATAATTTGAAAGCAAGGGAGTTTCCTTGGTAGATGTATGTTTACTATTGTTAAAGAAAAACTCTACAAAGCCTAAAAGCTGAAACCACTCATTTTGATGATAGTTTATGGTGGATTGAAGATACTATTCTAGGACTTTATTCATTTCTATTTGTCCATCACTCTATGGATGATTGGTTGTAGACAATTCAACTTGAACACTAGGGATCTTGCATAGATTGTTCCAAAGTTGGATCTAAACAGTGGACCTTGATCACTGACAATATCATCAGGAAATCCATGAATCCTAAATAAACATATGAGAAAACATTTCGCAATGGTTGTACCTATGATTGCCTTGGTGGTTGGAATGAAGTGAGGCATCTTTGTAAGTTTATCCACTATAACAAGAATGGCATTATACTTATCAGACTTTGGTAGATCTGTGATGAAATCCATAGATAATGAAGCACATGGCCTTTTTGGAATAGGTAAGGGTTGCAAGAGGCAATGAGGTTTATGTTGTGGTACCTTAGATCTATTGTAAGTATCACAGGATGATATATGTTCTTTGACTTCCTTCCACATTTGAGGCCACCCAAAATCCCTTGATATGAGTTCTATTGTCATATTTACTCCAAAATATCCGTCTACGAGGTTGTCATGACCTTGTGGTGGTACTTGGATACTATGTTGTCTTGGACATACAATAGGTTCTTATAGAATATTAACCCATCCTTTTCTTGAAATTCATTTACTTCTCGAATTTTTCCTTCTTGAGTTTTTCGCTTAATGCTACAAAATAATTCATCTCGTGGCAGAGTCTCACGGATCAAATGATTCAAGGCTGAATATTCAAGATGCCTTGAAGAGATAGCTGCTAACTAGGGATGCTCAAGCTTGAGTAATACACTCTCTCATTGATCAAAAGCCTCTTCACCCTTCTTTGGTGCAAGATAAGATCTTCTTGACAAGGCATTTGACTGACATTGTTGATGTCTTGAACGATATGTGATGACAAAGGAGAATCTAGATAAAACGTTACTGCATCAAGATTGCCTTCTATTGAGGATGCCAGTGGTCATAAAGTACTCTAGGTTCTTTTGATCAATATACTTAGTAACTTTATGAGCAGCTCCTTCTAGATGGTGATACAAGATATCAAATGCATCCACTATGGTAATAAGTTCTTTGTCATTAATTTCATAATTAATCTCTGGAGGGGAAAAAATCCTTTAATGATATGCAACTAGATGTAGGTGTCCATTGTTGGAACATCAATCTTTCATTAATGCTTGAGGTGGACATGATCTTCATCAAATCCATCATTTGAATGATGCCACATATACTCCTTCTAGAGTTTTATCGTTATTCATTTATTGTATTGAGAGTTTGATCATAGGATCACCTATTTATGTAACTTTGAAAGTATTTATATTTGTAAATGGAAAGTGTAAAAGGCCTAACACCCACGAGTTATGTGGTTGGTATTGATTCTCAATCAATCAATAAAAAAGTAGATATGAATTAAACTTTCTCTTTTCCTGATTTCAAATTGAAATCCATGACGAAAATGTGTGGACATATCCTCAAGAGTCTCTCCAAAACATTTTTACATTACGTAGATCATTGATTTGAAGCAATACATATACTCTTTAAGCATTGTTTGGTGCCATATGGGTTCTCTCCTCCTCCTTCCTCAAATTCAATCAACGTGTAGAGATTGTTGCTCTCTCTCTCTCCAGATCTCGAAATCCACTATTTAAGCACTCATTTGAAAGGTATTACTTTCTAGTTCATTTGTACAATTTTCAAGTCATTTGAGTCATTACTTTCAGAGAAATTTAAGTTTTTCACTCTCGGGGTCATTCTCTACATGTCACTGAAAAATCACGATGATACTAGTTCATTGTTGAGGTGATTGCTCCTTCATGAGTTCATATAAATTAGCGCTTGTATGCATTTTGGGAAGCCAACCGTATGGAAGACACTCCCTTAAGAAGAATTTTTCCAATTGTTATTGTGCTAGCCACTCTCAATGTTTGAGGTCTCAACTTCCATCAATTTTTAGAAGGTTTTTTGTGAGGTAGTCAAGCTACAAGTTATTGTTTTGCATCAACTTGTTCTTGTTGATGTTCCAAAGTACCTATTGGGTTTTATTGCACTAGCCACAAGCTCGAAAGGTCTAATTTACATATCCAAAGAGCTACGGCTGGTCCTATGTTGGTTTGTTAGACCGACCTCACCTCTTGACAACTCAACTTTCCAAGCCTCTCCAAGCTTCTCCAACTTCCTTTAGTGGTATAGGAGCAGCTTTAAGATAAGAGATGGCTTTCCATCAATGATTGAGAGGCTTGATAGAAACAATTACGATGCTTGGAAAATCAGAATGGAGGCTTATTTGGAAGGAAGAAACCTCTATGGGATTGTATCATATAATGAACAATGCCTATTTCAAGATCCAAAGGAGGACGTCCTCAACAAGAAACAGATAGTCTCACACTTTGGTGTGTAAGGGGTGCTCAAGCAAGGTCATACATACTCAACTCTATCGCTCATTTTCTATTAGCACATATTAGAGGATGCAAGCCATCTAAAGAGACTTGGGATGCTCTAGAGACTTTCTTTATTACAAGTAAAAGTGAGGGAGAACCATGTTTGTAATGAGTTCAAACAGATCAAGAAGATTCCAAAACAAACCATCACTGAGTTTTTTACAAAGGTCAAGGAGGTTGCTGATCAATTGGCATCAATTGGAGAGCTCATTGAAGAAGAGGTCATCATGAGGAAAATTCTCAATGGGATTAGAGGTGACAAGCAATGCAAATCTTTCACCATAGACTATGATCTTCTCAAGGATGTGCAAACTCCAGAATTCAACATCTTTTTTGGAGAAATCTTCAATAATGAGGCCAACAATAGAATAAAGGGAGGTGACACCAATCATGGTAATTCAACTAGTGCTCTATATGCAGATAAGAAGGACCAGAACCTCAAAGGCAAGAAGAAGGAGGAGGATGAAGAGGAGACTTCCCAAGCCAACTTTGCAGGCTCAAGTGGAAAAGGAAAAAGAAAGGACCAAAGCATGACAAGAACAAAGGTCAAAATTTTCAACCTTGTTGCATTTGTGATAAGACCAACCACACCACTCAGAATTGCTCGTCCAATGGGAAGACCCCGAAACGAAGTGGACAAGGTGGATATGGCAACAATAGATGCAGAGGTGGACACAACTTGAACAATAACAATAGAGGCTATATTACAAGGTACTACAACAATTATTGTGAAGATCAACAACATGAAAACTCATTTCTCTTGATGAGTCTAAGCCAGAAGGAAGGTAAAGAAGATGATCATTTATTCTAGTGAGATTCAGAATGTCCAAATGATGTTGTAGCCAATATAGCTCTCTTATCTAACTTGCAAAGTCAAACGCATATACATGAAGTTCAAGTAGGGGATGACACAAAGCATAGTGTGGAGAAGATTGGTGATTTCAAAGCTTCCAATGGCAAGACAAATATTATGAGCAACATAGTCTACGTTCCCATTATTACAAAAAAACATATAAGTGTACACCAAATAGTTGAGAAAGGCTTGCAAGTTGGGTTTACCCAAGATGGGGCGTTTGTGGAAGATCCATAACAAGGCTTCAAGAAAATCGCCATAGGTGGGAAGTGTGGTAGGATCTTTAGTTTCGAGCTAGGAGAAACCAACTTTGACTTTGAGTCTCAAACCCTAAGTGAGGTTGACATGTGGCATAAGAGGCTAGCTCATGTAAATGAAAGAACCTTGAAGGATACATATAGGGATCAAAGTGTTCATGGATTACCAAACATATCAAACCAACACATGATCAAAAGATGTGATTCATGTCAGATTAAGAAGGCATAAAGATAACCATTCAACCACAAAGGCTACATCCACAACAACTTATTGGATTTAGTACATACAAATGTATGGGGGGCAAGTCAAGAGCCCTCATTGGTGGGATCAAAGTATTAAGTCTCATTTATTGAGGAACATAGTAGAATCTATACTTGATCAAGAGTAAGAATGAAGTGTTTAATTGCTTTAAAAAGTACCTAGTGCATGTGGAGAATCATACAGGTAGATCACTCAAGAAGCTCATATCAGATGGAGGGTGAAAATACTTCTCCAAAGATTTTGATGAGTTCTTGCAAGATAAAGGTATCAAATGGGAAGTGACTACCAGGTAGTAAAGATTTCATTATGTTTGAGGTGGAGATGACCTACATAGAACCCATAATCTGAATGATGCCACATTTTGTATTGAGAGTTTGATCATAAGATCATCTTGTTATGTAATTTGCAAAGTAGTTTATTTTGTAAAAGGAAAGAGTAAAAGGCCTAAAAGCCATGAGTTAGAAGTGGTTGAGATTGATTCTCAATAAATCAATGAAGAGGTAGATATGACCTCAACATTTTCTTTTCCTAGATTGTAGGAAATCATTTCAATTAATCTAAACTAACAAACCTGCCTAATTTTGAATTTGAATTCATGAAGAAAAGCCATGAATAGATGCTCAAGAGTTTATATAAAGACTAGAGATCATTTTTACATTAAGTAGATTATTGATTTGAAGCAATACATATACTCTTTTTTCATTGCCCTGTGCCATTTCAATTCTCTGCTCCTTCTACATCAGACTCACTAAACGTCCAAAAATTGCAGCTCTTTCTACACAACTCCAAATCCAGTGTTTAAGTGCTCATTAGAAAGATACAGCAGGCTAGATTATGTCTACATATTTTCAATGCATTTGGTTCATTAAGTTTGTAGAAGTTCAAGTTTTTACTCTCGAGATCATTTTCTACACATCCTTATAAATTAGGATGACACTAGTTCAGTGGTCAGGTGATTTCTCCTTCTATAGTTGTTATAAATTACGACTTTTATGCAGTTTAGTAAGATAATCCTATGCATGACACTCCTTTTAGAGGAAGCTTACCAATTATTACTATTTTGGCTGCATATGGTGTTTAAAATCACAACTTCCATCAATTTAGAAGGTTTTTTATGAGCTAGTCAAGGTGCAAGTTATCTATTTTGCAACAATGTTTTCTTGTTCATGTTCCAAATTATCTATTGGGTGTTATTTCACTAAACATAAGCATACAAGGCCTACTTTATATATCCAAAGAGCTAGGGTTGGTCCTATGTTTGTTTGCTAGAGAAACTTCACCACATGACAACTCAACTTTCCAAGTCTCTCCAAGGTTCTCCAACTTCTTTTAGTGGTATCAGAGAAACCTCAATATGTGAGATGGCTTTCTATCAATGATTGAGAAGCTTGATAGACATAGTTATGCTGCTTGGAAAATGAGAATGGAGGCTTATTTGCAACGAAGAAATCTATATGGGATTATATCAGGTGATGAAGCAATGCCTATAACAAAATCCAAAGGAGGAACTACTCAAGAAGAAACAGATAGGCTCACACTTTGGTGTGCAAGGAATGCTCAAGCAAGGTCATTGTTGGAGCAATAAAATCATGAATGGATGATTACATGAAGCCTAGGAATGAAGAAGTGAAGAAAAGACTGAAGCTCAAAGCATGAAGTCAAGTGAAGAATCAGGAAGAAACATTTTTTGTAAATTTATGTATAATAGCTTTGGAAAAATATTTCAAAAATACTTGGTGTAGTGATGAGTTTATAGTCACATGTATATATACGTTCATGTATAGTCATGATGAAAAAGAGCAATGAAGAATAGATGGAAAAGAAGTCAATAAATTTCAAGTTGTTCAAGAGATAGATGAGTAGAGAGTTTTCTCGTGAGTTAGCGATTGGTTTTTCCTAGAATTCTCTTAGCCTGATCATGTGGATCAGGAAATCTTTTGTACACATCTAATTCATAAGCTAATCAAACTATGAACAAAGTTTGATGACCTAATTCTCTTCAGGTTGTGTGTATGACAAGTAGGAACATTCATATGTAGAAGTCTGCAAGTGAAGTTCTCAGAATCACGCATTTTGTTGCTTAAAGATTTGCTTGGATCTCAATGCTCATTATAAAGTTTTTTATGTTTGAGTGTTCAAAATTTAAGTTAGAAGGTAAGGAAGATTTGTTCAAAAGCATTTAGCAAAACATGTTAGATTCTAAGAGAAATCAACTTAAGAAGTTGATCATGTCGAAGTCGTCATTTCTGGAAGGCGGTTTCTCACATAGGTTTGATCTAAGTGATCAAATTAAAAATCTAATAGTTCTTTTGAAGAACTAATAATCAATGTGATTGCACAAAGGTAGTATGAACATGTGAGTATCATTTGAATGATTAGAATCGAAGCCATATCCATAGATTGAAGTTCATTTTTTAAGCAAACTCTTGAAGTCGAAGAAAACTTCATACAAAGAAGTATTTCTTAATACATATGAAAGATAATATGCGTTTTGTGTAAATTTTGGTTTATTCTTGATAAAGAAGAGTTCTTAAATCAAGATCGATCAGAAATTTGGAGAATTAAAGGTCTTGAGCAGTGGTATCAGAGCAAAATGATCAAATCAAGGTTAAGAAGCAAGGAGAACCTTGACTGTTGTAGATATCAAATATCTTGTGAATTGGAGAAGCAAAGAGTAAAGTCTAAAAGAAAACCTGAAGAAGAACAAAGCATGAGTTCAAAGGATCAAGAAGGATTAAAACTTCATATCAAAGGTACATTATATCACCATAAATCTTAGTAATTGCAGATACAGAAGTCAAGAGATGGGAGAAAGCTTGCAAATTGACAAGCTAGATAGAGAGAACTATCCAACATGGTCCATGAGTATGGAAGCACATCTCATGAGCAAAGATTTGATATCATCTATTACGGGAGAAGAAGAAACGCCTGAGTTTAAGGATCCAAGTGTTCCAACAAGAGAAGAACTTATAGAATTGAAGAATTGGATGAAGAGAGATGTTCAAGCCAGGAGCATCATTTACATGATTGTAAATGATTATCTTCTACCACACATTAGAGGATTAGAAAGTGTAGCAGATATATGGAATTCTTTGGAAGAACATTTCCAAAACACAACAAAATCGAGGAAGGCTTCACTATGGGCTGATTTTAGAACATTCAAGCAGAAAGGTTCTCGATCAATTTCTGACTATGTTACAAGGATGAAGGATATTGCAGATAGTTTGGAGCAGTAGATGAAGAAATTGAGGAAGGAAAGTTGGTAAGGCAAATACTTACATGTCTAAGAGGAGATGAAAAGTGGAAACCTTTCATATTGTCTACAGAACTATCATTAGATCATTTTACTCCTGATCTTAATCAATTGTTAGGACATATGCTAACATTTCAGCATGACATTAAAGGAGAGAATGACAGAGATTTAAGTAAAGTAATGTATTCAAAGGATAAGAAGAAGAATGCTAAAGGCAGGCAGACAAATGATGAAGAAGGATCTTCAAATCAAGTAAACTTCATGAAAGGGAAGATGAATTTCAGAGGTAAAGGAAGAGGAGGTAAGAACAAAGATAATACTAAAGCTTGTTGGATTTGTGGTAGAACAAACCACTTGGCAAATGATTGTTGGTACAATAATCAAAATGGTGGATCATAACCAGAATTTTAGTCCTAGAGGAAGAGGAGGCAAAAATCAAAGAGGCAACTTCAGAGGAAGAGGTGGAAGATCCTCATATGCTAAAGGAGGAGGAAGAAGCTTTCAACCTCAATCTTATAACACATATTACAATTATGCTTCAGATCAGAAGGAAGACTTGACCCTTATCTTGAATGCAACTCATGACGTAATCAATGAAGATCAAATGGTGTTTTATATTGACTCAGTATGTAGTAATCATTTGAGTGGTAATATTTCTTTAATGAGTGATATGGAAGTTAAAGTGAATGGACATACAGTTCAAACAAGAGATAATACCAAACACAAAGTTAAGAGCATCGGATCAGTGAAGACAAGGACTGGAAGTACACTCCTAAGAAAGGTTCTTTATGTCCCAACAATCCCTTAAAATTTAATAAGTGTAGGGCAAATTGTTGAGAAGGGATATGAAGCCAGATTTACAAGTGATGGTGTTTATGTTGAAGATCCAAGGCAAGGATATAGAAGCATTGTCACAGGAAAAAGGAAGGAAGATTATTCACTCTCAAAGTCCAAGGTAATGTGGGGAATCCATTGTTTACTTATGGAAGTCAAAAGATGTCTGAATTGGATCTATGGCACAAGAGGTTAGGACATTTTAATGAAGGTGGAATTAAAGAAATGATAAAGAATGGTGTAGTGCTTGGTCTACCAAATATTGAAGGTCAACATATGATATACAAATGTGAGGCTTTCCAGTTAGGTAAAGCTCACAAGTAATCATACAATAAGCAAGGATATAGGTATTCAAATATGCTTGAATTGGTCATACAGATGTGTGGGGTCCTTCAAAGGACTATAGCATAAATGGATCAAGGTATTATGTGCTATTTGTTGGTGATGCAACCAGATGCATTAATTTATATGTGATCAAGGATAAATCTAAAGTGTTTGAGACATTTAAACACTATCATGCCTATGTAGAAAGAATTACAGCACAAAAGCTCAAGAGATTGAGATCACATGGAGGGAAAGAATAATTTTCTAAAGAATTTGATGATCATATGTGGAATGCAAGTATCAAAAGAGAAGTGACTTGCAGGTACTCCCCCCAACAAAATGGATTTGTAGAAAGAAGAAATAGAACTCTTGTAGAGTTTGCAAGATCGATGATGAAGGAAAAAAGATGTCCTAATTATATGTGGGCATAAGCAATTAATACTGAGCTTATCTTGTGAATAGATTTCCCTGCAAAGCTTTGGAGGGAAGGACTCCTTATGAAGCATGGTGGGGTAAGAAACCTACTCTTGATCACTACAAAATATTTGGATGTTTGGCATATGCTTATGTTCCATCTCAATTGAGACATAAGCTAGAACCTAAAGCAGAAAAATATATGTTCATTGGGTATGATGATAAACAAATGGGATACAGGTTGTGGAATCCATCCACAAAACAATTTCCTTATTTCAAGAGATGTTACATTTGATGAGAAAAGCACATGGTTTACAGGATCAGATAATGTATGTACATATCTTGAAGAAATCAAAAGGATAGGGAAGTCCAATATGAAGGTATATGAAGAAAATATTGATGATGACGTTTGTAGAAATGAAATGCAGCACAATTATGAAGATAGACTAAGGTTTGATCTAGAAAAAAATGAAGGAGAAACTTCAAGAAGTGCAGAAATTAGAAGATCATCAAGAGATAGAAAACAACCTACTAGGTATAGTTATGATACCTCTTTCTTGAAAACCAAAGATTATGCTTACATTGTGAAGACAGATGAAGATCCATCCACATATGATGAAGCTAAAGGAAAGGAAAATTGGGAAAGAGCAATGCAAGAAGAGTATGATGCTCTACTTGAGAATGAGACATGGGAATTGGTGCCAAGGCCGAAGAATCAGAAGGTGATTGGATGTAAGTGGGTGTACAAGACAAAGAGGTTTGCATATGGAAAAGTCTCTAGATACAAAGCTAGACTTGTGGTCAAAGGATATGCCCAAACACATGGAGTGGACTATGATGAAACTTTTAGTCCAATAGCCAAGATGTCTACAATCAGAACCATAATTGCAATTGCTACATGTAAAGGTTGGTAACTTTCACAATTAGATGTAAAGAATGCATTTCTAAATGGATATATTGCAGATGAAGTATACATGGAGCAACGAGAGGGTTTCAAAGAGTCAAATGAATGAGATTATGTCTAAAACAAGCTCCAAGAGCATAGAATTACAGATTGGTCAAGTTCTTGAATGAACTTGGATATCAAGCTTCGAAGGAAGATAGTAGTTTGCTAGTGAAAGCAAATGAAGATAGATACATTTGTGTGTGTATTTATGTTGATGACATTATTGTCACAGGTACAGATGCTCAAGGAATCAAGGAGCTAAAGAAACACATGGAAAATGGGTTTAAGATAAGTGATTTGGGAAATTTGTCTTATTTCCTAGGGATGGAGATTATATACACTCAACATGGAGTGTATGTTACACAACAAAGGTATTTGAGAAATCTTTTGATAAAGTTTAATATGGAGAATTGTAAGCCCTTGACCACACCATTGGAGGTTAATCATAAACTAAGTAGGTATGGAGGAGAAGAGTTCAAAGACATGAAGACATATTAGAGTTTGGTAGGTAGCTTAATCTATGCTACTTTGAAAAGACCAGATCTTTCATATTCAGTTGGTTTCTTATCTCAATTTATGCATTGCCCAAAGCAAATTCATTGGGTTGCAACACAAAGAGTGCTAAGATACATCAAAGGAACTCTTAATGAAGGTTTGCATTATGGATTCACTTTTGATACTAAATGTTTTTAGTGATGCAGATTGGGCAGGTAATTCAGATGATAGAAGGTCCACTCTTGGCTATCTATGTTATGTTGGAGATAAGCTAATTTCTTGGTGCTCAAAGAAGCAACATAGAGTTGCATTGTCATCTATAGAAGATGAATATAAAGGAATGGTGGAAGCTGCAAAGGAAGTAATTTGGCTGAAGACTTTATTAAAAAGTGTAGGAATTCATCAGAATGTTCCAATCATATTTGGAGATAACATGAGTTCGTTATATTTGGCAGCTAATCTTGTTTTTCATGCCAGGACTAGACTTATAGAGATTCAATATCATTTCTTGAGAGAAAATGTACTTGACAAAGAAATTGAAGTCATGTATACACAAACAAAAGAACAAGTGGCAGATATGCTAACAAAAAGGTTGGATGGACCAAAGTTACAAAGGTTTAAAGAGATGGCAGTTATAAAGAAGGTGCAGGTAATCATAGTTGATGATTGAGGGGGAGCTATTGGAGCAAGACAATCATCAATAAATGATTACATGAATCCTAGGAATCAAGAAGTGAAGAAAAGACTCAAGCTCAAAGCATGAAGTCAAGTGAAGAATCAGGAAGAAATGTTTTGTACATTTATGTATAATAGCGTTGGAAAAATATTTCAAAAATACTTGACGTAATGACGAGTTTATAGTCACATTTATGTATAAGTTCATGTACAGTCGTGATAAAAAAGAGAGATGAAGAATATATGAAAAAGAAGTCAATTGATTTTAAGTTGTTCAAGAGATAGATGAGTAGAGAGTTTTCTCGTAAGTTAGCGACTAGTTTCTCCGAATTCTCTCAACCTGATCATGAGGATAAGGAAATCTTTTGTAAACATCTAATTCATAATCTAATCAAACTATGGCCAAAGTTTGATGATCTAATTCTCTTCAGGTTGTGTGTATGACAAGTAGGAACATTCATATGTAGAAGTTTGCAAGCTAAGTTCTCATGTTCAAAAGCATTTAGCAAAATGGGTTAGATTCTAAGAGAAATCGACTTAAGAAGTTGACCACGTCAAAGTCATCATTTCTGGAAGGCAATTTCTGACATAGGTTTGATCTAAGTGAACAAATTAGAAATCTAATTGTTCCTTTGAAGAACTAATAATCCATGTGATTGCCCGAAGATAGTATGAACATGTGCGTATCATTTGAATGATTAAAGTCGAAGCCATATGCATGGATTGAAGTTCAGTTTTTAAGCAGACTCTTGAAGCTGAAGAAAACTTAATATAGAGAAGTATTTCTTAATACATATGAAAGATAGTATGAGTTTTGTGTAAAGTTTGGTTTATTCTTGATATAGAAGAGTTATTAAATCAAGATAGATTAGAAATTTGGAGAACTAAAGATCTCGAACAGTCATATGTACTCAAATCTATCTCTGATTTTCTATTGCCACAAATTAGAGGATGCAAGACATCGGAAGAGACTTGGGATGCCCTAGAGACTTTTGTTTCTGCTGGTACAAAGCAAAGAAAAAACCATCTTTGGAATGAGTTCAACCAAATGAAGAAGACACACAAACAAACTATGAGAGAGTTTGTTACAAAGGTCAAGGAGGTTGCTGATCAATGGGCATCCATTGGAGCATTGACTGAAGAAGAGGCCATCATGAGGCAAATTCTTGTTTATATATTTAGGTAGTGATGTGTATGAACACTTTAGGACTATCGATGCACTTTTTTCCCTCTTTAGGATGTTTTTTTCCCTCGGCTTGGATATACGCTTATTCCCCTAATGGGCTACTTATCTTTGTACATTCTAGTGGCAATACATTATGTATTGTGTGTTGTGCTCCAGGCTTCTTCTTCTTCCTTATACTATTTGCATGCTTCCATAGACATCTAACTCTAACAATTTGTATCAAAGCAAGTCGCCGCTTCATCAAGGGCGTCATCGACACCTCTCCGATTGCAGTCTCAGAATCGCACAAATTTTGGTGAGCATACTCAACACGTTTTCGAGATCAAAACTGCTTCGCTTTGTGGTCCATCTCTCTTATGAAGTCTTACAGCTCTTGATGCGTGGAACTAAAAAATCACATATTTATTTAAGAGTGTAATACTTGGCTAAAGGAGCCTTTGAGCACCGTGCAGATAACCTCTCTTATTCTTCTAGAGGTGGTTGTCCTTTGCTTCTGAGGATTTGCATCATCTCATCTCCACAAATGTAGCCATAGAGATTTATTCCTTGAAATGCCTCCATTCTAAGTGATTACTCTGAGTAATTTCCTCGATATAATTTTTCAATGGATGATAGAAATGCATCTCCCATGTTGAGTTGTTTTTGCTATCATACCACTATGAGGAGATGGTTGGGTACACTCTAGATATGGACTAGTGTTGCCCAAAACCTGCTTTACACCTACCAATGTGACTTCAAGGAACCTTAGAGGACACCCTTAGCTTCTTAAATATGTGTTTACAACCACTATGTGTGTTAGAAAATCATTCCCAATTGTTTATGCCAAAATAGATAACTTGCATGTACTTGACTTTTGAGAAGACTTTCTATTTTGGGATTATAGGTACTGAGAGTTTTGCTCAGAGCTCACAACTTGGTATGAATTGATTAGAGAGCTTTTGCACACATCTAATTCAACTCTGTACCTAACTAACACATCTGATTTCACAAATTTAGAGGGACTATACATTACGCAATAAGGTTAACAACATTAGGAGGCATCTCGACATTTAAGGAGCAAGAAGAAGTGCAAACATAGGCTACTCATAAATGCGTGTCCTCAGATCTATTGAACCAAAGTTAATGAAAATTTTTATGTAGGAATTAGACACTTTACTCTAACAATATCAAATTAAATAGCATCAAATGATGGAGTATATGAAAAGGAATTGCTTTTGCAAAGTCACTAAAATAATGGAAAGTTGAGAGCTAGCAATACACAAAAATGATCATGAAGAAATGTATCAATTAGTAAGTGATAATGCACATATGATACATGGGAAATGAAAAGGACTACTGTTATAGTATGGAATTCAAGGTATGCCCAAAGTTGTAGCTCAATAGCTCTCCATAATCGCAGATATCCCCATGATTAGAGAGTCATGTATTTTTACACATGTAAGTCATTTGAATTTTGAATCATCCCAATCCTAAAAGTGTTCCTAGACTTTAGGGGTGATTGAATTAATTCTCTCAACAACCAAGTCCAGGCTTTTCTTCTCCTATAAGCACAAGATTCTCCTACTTTTTCCTTTACCTCTTTATCTATGGTGATAAACAAAAATAAACATGAAGCATGTGTTTCCACATACTTCCTCTTATGAGTTGATGTAGTCCCCATGAGATTGGACAAGCAGTTAGGCTTGCCAAATGTACCAACAATGTATAGTGGACCTCACTCATATGTCCAACTCCTAACTTGCCAAATGTACCAACAATGTATAATGGACCTGACTCAAATGTCCAACTCCTTTTTCACTGGACCTATATGAATATCAACTAGAGGCATATGATCAACCTATATAAAGATCAATAAGAGGTACATGATCAATTAGGAAAATAGAAATAGCTAACATATACTTAGAGGGTGCCTTGATCTGTCACCAGCTCTAGAGGTAAGCCAAAACGTGGGAAAACATCTTTCATTAGACACTTTGCCACCGAAACAGCTGTGGCAGACCTTAAAGCCCAAGCTTCTGCCCATCTGGTAGCGTAATCTGTACAAGTCCGAATATAACGATTGTTACTGAGGATTTCTGGAGGTGTAATAGGCCCAATAAAATCAAGACCCCACTTCTGGAAAGGATCTAAAGGTAGGACAGGTTGTAGAGGAAATAAGTGGCGTTGTAACGGCTGTCCAGATCTTTGACAATTATCACACTGTTTGACAAATTGAGATACATCCTTGTACATAGTAGGCCACCAAAGTCCGCTTTGCAGAATTTTCCGATGCGTTAAATCTGCTGCAAAATGCCCACCGGAAGGAATTAAGTGAGCCAAAGTAATGATTGAATTAACTTTGTGTGGAGGAATACAACGAAGTAAAATTGTAGTGTGATCCATATAGTATAATTCCCTAGCAATCAACCGAAATCGACGACTGTAAATTGCAATTTTCCTACGCATTGCAAGAGATGTTGTAGAAGGAAGACATCCATCGGTCGGAAAAGTTAATAACTGATCATAGTAATTAGGGGTCGCAGGAGGATCTGCATCTTCATCATCAGTTGAGTTAGTAACATAAATTGCCAGAGCTTCACCGAAATCCAACCGAGACAGGAAATCTGCTAAGGCATGTGCAGTTCCAGGTCGATGAATTACTTTGTAATCAAATTCTTATAAAAGTAGAACCCATCGTGCTAATCGACCACCTAAATGCTGCTGTCGTACCAGATAGACAAGTGCAGCATGATCTACATGAAAAGTAAATTTGCGACCAAGTAAATAATGCCTGAATTTTTTGACCGAATATACTAAACCTAGACATTCTCTTTCAGTTACAGAGTAATTCTTTTCAGCAGGGGCAAGTCTTTGACTTGCATAGTACACAAGCCTGAACCACTTATCCGTTTGTTGCATTAGAACACTGCCAATGGCAATATCTGATGTGTCTACAAAAACATGGAATTGGCATTCCCAATCAAGTGGTTGTGAAATTGGTACCTGCATTTATAAACATTTTAGACGATCAAATGCTATCTGACATTCGTGAGTCCACTCAAATTGTCGAGGAGTCTTGGTTATTAACCGGTTCAGTGGTATCACCAAATGAGCAAGCCATCGTAAGTATCGACCATGCCATCTTACTTGACCCATGAAGCGCATTACTTCCTTAGATGTAGTAGGCACAAGTGCTTCTAACACAGCTGTAATTTTATCTGGATCAACTTGTATACCCTGTGTAGATACAATGTGGCCAAGTAGCTTTCCACATGAAATCGCAAAAACAGATTTGTTGGGGTTTAGACAGAGTCTGTATTCTCTGCACTTCTCAAAGCAACACTGTAAATGGAACAAGTGTGCTACCATCTTACCAAATAACAAAAAATCATCAAGATATATTTGCATAAAAGAGGTAAGATAGGGTGAGAATATTTCTTGCATGCAACACTGAAAAGTAATAGGGGCATTTCTTAACCCAAACCTCATAACTGTACACACAAAAGACACCCCAGTTGGTAATGAAAGCGGTCTTCGGTATATCTTGTTCAGCCATTCTGACCTGGTTGTAACCACTGTAACCATCCAAGAAAGAGTACATTTCATGTCCTGCTACTCTGTCAAGCATCGTGTCAAGAAAAGGTGGCGAAAACGGATCAGGCACCGTAGCTGCATTCAGTTTCCGGTAATCCACACAATTTGCAGTTGCTTATTCTTTTTAGGAACAATAACAATTGGTGAGATCCATTCAACATGCTCTACTGGTACAATGAATCCAACTTTCAATAACCTATCAAGCTCTACATTTACCTGTGCTGCATAATTCGGATTCATCCGATAGCTGGGTTGTTTGATTGGTTTTGCTTCCGGCTTCAGCATGACCCTGTGCTGATAAATGCGAGGGTCCAAAACTTTCATGTCTTTGTAATCCCATGCAAAAACATGAGAGAACTCTTGAAGTAATTGGATTAAGTCTGCTTGAAACACTTCAGGTAAGCTTTCCTTTATCTTGACAGGACGCGGATTTTCTTCATCTCCTAAATTATAGGTGATCAATTGATCTTCTGGAACATAGAATTGTCGAGACTTCTCTGTATCATCAGCTGGTTTTAAAAGTTGTTGTAGATCAGCGCCATCTACAGCAACAATATCTTCTTTCTTGTCTTCTTCAGTCACATGCATCACCGTACAAACTGCCGGATTCCAATTATCTACAACAATTTGTAGATCAACAGCTCCTAGGGAGATCAAATCAATATTATTCTTAAAAAACTCTTCTTCTTCATCATTTGACAAACCGTCTAACATATGAACTGGTTCTGCAAAATAAGTTCTAGCATGTAATTCGCAAGGCTGTATAGCATCTAATTTTACAACATATTTACGATTATTGTCTTTGAAAGTGAGTTCCTGTGCAGACCAATCCTGTATAACCTTAGCTTGTTTCAGCCAAGGACGGCCGAAAAGAAGATTATAATTAAGACTAGATTCCGGTAGTTCTAGGACGACAAAGGTCATCCAAAATGTTGTACCCTACAAAGTTATTGGTACATTTCGCACAAGTCCTACTGGATGAAGACTCTTGACTGGTCGACCATTCTGACAAAAACAGGACTGGTTCAATTTCGATCCATCCTAACTTTTTACACAATACGGCAGTAGCAATGTTGACACCAGATCCTCCATCAATTAGTACCTGTGTAATTTATGATTTTTATATCATACCGTAATTAAAGGAACCGAATGATCAACTGTAGAATCAGGTTCTAGTTGCACTTTCGCTATTGTTGGAATGCAAGAAGACACAGGACTGAACTATTGTTGGAATTGTTGCCGAACTACTGGTACTAATGCAAGTAATTGGCCAAGAGGAAGAGTAATGAATGCCTTAGATACAATTTCCCAGGCTTGATTTACTTGATTTGTACCTTTCACCGATTCTGAAGACGATGCATCGGTTACTAGAATCGACCCTTGCTCCTGTGCAATTTTCTTTTGGCAATGGAACTTGTGTCACCAGAATAGGATCTGGGAACACTGGAGGTTCTGTGGTGGTCCACTAACTAGCTTTGTCATATGTTCTTTGTTGTTCTTGGAGGCCTGGTTCAAATATTTTAGCTGCTGGTTGTAACGACCTACTAGATCTGGTCTGGACTACTACAGCTTATGTTTCTATTGGTGTGATATGAACCATATTTGTCATTGGATTTTGACGTTATTTTTTCCTTTGATCATATTCTGCTGCATCTTTACAAAATCTTCTAATGTGGCCAAATTCACCGCAAAAATGGCAGAGAGGTGGTGGAAAATTAGTATTTTCCTGTGCTAGTCCTACCTGCCAACGGTTTGGATTGTAGTTATTATTTCTCTGTCCTCGGTAATTTCGGTAGCCTTGTTGCTGGTTGTTTCTCATTTGAGGTGGTACATAGTGATTGGATGGTTGTCCTGGTTCTGTATAATAGCATTGAGAGTTGTTGGTCCCTGTACTTTCGCGTTATATGCACAGCTTTCGGTGGAGTGTCCGGTAGTATTACAGATAGGACAAAACAACTGATTAAGTGCACAAGTGGCACTAGTGTGCCCTGAATTCTTGCATGTGGTGCAATACATCTGTCTGGTTAGATCTTCTGCAACATTTTTATTTGCTTTTAACCATTCCAGATCTTCTGTAAATCCTCCAACCTTGTTTTCAAGCTGCAAAGCCATTGCAATCACTGCATCTAGTGTCATAGCTCCCACATAGCGTATGATCATAATCTGTTTAAGTTGCAGAGTTAAACCATTGATAACCATTGAGTGATAACGTCATCGACAGGTTGGCATGTGCTGGTGGTAATTGCCTCAAATGAGTTCTGGAATAGGGTGGGCATATTCTTGCACTGTTTGATTCAACTTCTGTCTATTGTTTTGCAGGTAATCAAAATTTCGGCTGGATTCTTCTTTAGCCTGAATCTCTGCCAAAAATGCATCCCTTACCGCTTCATAGGTGTCGAAAATGTTTAATATCATATTCTGTAAGCCACCTGGCTGCTTCATTAACCAATGTAGACTGGAATACAATAGCTTTATATGCCGGATCAGGTGGATGATTGAGCATCTGCGTAACTTATCTCAAATGTGCGTACATGAGCATCTGGATCATCACCCTGGAAATCCCTCCAAATTTGGTGTACGTTACTCCTGTTGGAGTCGGCCCGAGTGGAAATAGATGTTGTTGTTGCTGCTGCTGTTGTTGTTGTTGTTGTTGTTGTTGCTGTTGTTGTCCACTCATCGTGCTGGCGGTTGTATTGTGACTATCTCTCTGTATCCCGAGGCTAAATATCTGAACCGTCGAAATCAGTATCGTCAGCCTGTGCACTTTCCGACTTGATAATATTGTTCAGTATGTTTTGGATTTCAGCTTCGAATAAGCGACCTTCCTTCTTGATATCAAACGTAGGAAAGCTTACTCCAAATAGCGGTGACTAGACTGAAGATTCACCAAGAAATGGTAAACCGTCACCGGAAAACTGGTGAACTCTCAGCAACTGGTACCGAAACTAACACCTGAAGGTGCCGAATTTTCACCAAAACAAGGTGCTTTTTCACCTTCACTGATTTCTCTTGGCCAAGATGTTTCTATCCGTAGACAAATTCAAATCTTGACCCCAATGGTGTTAAATTAACTTCATGCTGCGTCCTGGGAGGCTCTAGAGTTTTATATCTTCAACAGACTGTGCCGAAATCGCACCGGAATCTGCCAGAAATGTAGTACGTTCCACCGGAATGCTACCGGAATCACTACTAGTGTTCTTCACTTCCTTGGCAACTGGGTTAAACCTATCTGCGCTTCTACCACCTGGAGGCATCCTTAGCAAATTAGGTATCGCCTAGGATTGTTAGTTTCTTCTATACTTCGGGTATGATTCATCGGAACGAGTAACCAGCATATACTACGTTTGCCAATACTTTGCATACTATTCTTCTTTACGGTCGTTTCACAATTTATGACCACTTTCACAGTCAATCAACGAACAATTTTGATGCTTACGTTTCCACAGCTATATTGCATTACTCTGGTGCCACATTCCACAGATAAATGGCACCAATTCCTAATGCCACTTTTCCCACAGGTGACGCCAGTGTTAAACGCGGAACTAACCGTCAAAGACACGTTTAAACAATTAATTTGGGTTCTTGGGAGTGGAAGGGGTCTGTTAGACAGAGGCCCTATGCTTGATTTTTTCCCAGTTACTCACTTCAGACAGCAATAAACTAATACTCAAGAATCTATCAAGAATCTTGACTAACTCAAGAACAGCTCCGAACATAGAACACTTGTAACAACAGAGTTAATAACATTGACTCAATCTTTACCGAATAGATGCAGATAATCAAACAAAACCGAAGACACAGTAGGCTCAAGATTCTCAAACACACAGTACTGAATGTCGATTCATACACCGAGTAAGCCTTACTCATTGATCAACGTACCATATAAGAACTACCGTAACACAACTCGTAGTAATAACCTTTACGGAACAATGAATCAATACTCAACTTAGGATGCACCTTACTGTAACTTAATCTTTACCGAACAAGCACAGATCTTCAATATAGAAGACAACCACAATACGACTCAAAGTTCTCAACACACTATAGTAACTACATAGACTTCATCGACTTACAGGACATCACAAAAGAGAGACGCCATAGTACACGTAATTAGTAGAACAATCGCAACAAAACTTCACAGAATGACTCGCCCAGACAAACAATCTGGCGATCTTCTAGCCGTCCCAAGCGTTTCTTTTCATTGAGTTATATAAAGATACAAACGTCTTTGTAACAACCTTTCGTATGTGTGGAAACTAAAAAGATTTTACAATTGCCAATCTAGCGGCCGACTAACAATATCCATGATGAAATTGGAAAGGGTTTGTAGTATATCGAGGTACATAATCAAGGGTATGATTCTTATGATGAACTGTATTATTCTTTTGACTCTGATGATGGTCTTCTGATGTGGGATGGTGATTGTGGAAGTTCTAATCCCAACTTGTTTCTTTTTCTTAGGGCATTTGAATACCATATGATCATGCTCTCCACAATAAAAGCATAATCCATTATCGTTTTGATATTTTCTTTCATTTGTTGTAAGTCATCTGACCATGATGTGATCCAATTGCATGGGTTCTGGTTGCGTTTCCTCGAGCATATGTTGTTGTGGAATAGAAGTAAAGTTGTATTCTCGATCTCTAATAGAAGTCTTCTTCTCTTGCTTTCTCTCGAACAACCTATTATCACATTCAATTGCTTGATTCATGAATTCATTCAAAGTATTTACATTGGGCATGGTTAGCATGAGGTCCTTAACATCGTCACGTAAGCCCCATCGACATTGGTTGATAAAATAATCCTCATGCCATGTGAGGTCACAAATGATTTGTCTGAATTCCGAAGCATAGGTAGATGCAGGCCTATTTCGTTGATGTAGCTTCCTTAGCTTTTTTTGGGCAACATGTGAACAATTGGTATCTCCAAAGGAAGATGTGAACTCCCGAATAAAGGCCTTGAAATCGTGCAAAATATCCATGTCCTTCTCAAGAATAGGTGCAAACCATGAAAGAGCAGGACCACATAATAGAGTTCCTATGAGTCCTACTTGAGAAGCATCATCTAGGTACATGTCTGGTTGCATCCTTATAAATAGCTTCACTTGTTGCACAAATCCTCGAAACTTTGATCTTGTCCCATCAAATTTCTCAGGCATGCTCACTTTTGGACTTTTCTTTATGTTAGTTGTCATGGGGGTACTTGAAGAAGGTTGACTTACAATGATCTGCAACTTTTGGATTTGCCTTTGAAGTTCTTGATTACATCTTGAATACTCTATTGTTGAATCCTTTGTTGGTTTTCTCGTATCTCTTGGACTCGTTGTTTAATTACTTTAAGTGCAGAAAAAAATCTTCTCGAATAGTCTCTATGGTTCTTGGTCTTGATGAAGGTAGTCTTGCCAAAATGTCAGGGGAGCACTAGATTGTGCTCTCTTACTACAGTAGACAAGATTTTGAAATACACTTATGATTACAAGAACACCCACATAGGGAAAATAATACAAGAAGATGTAGCCAATACAAGATGTCCCACAACCCGGGACCAATAGGTATGGAAAACTGGACTAGAGATGATACAGGAGATCCAACAACTTGGGATCATAGGTAGGAAACAAGATATCTCGATTACAAGAATTCCCTCCAAGGATATGAACTAGATACAAGAAATAACTAGAAAGGATCTCGTACTACGAGATTACAAAAAGACAAGAAAGGATGTCCACGATACGAGACTAGACAAGACTAGAGCAAGAGATAAGACTGGAACTTGAACTGGAACTTGAAAGTACTTACTTGGCAGTCACGACTCCTTGAGCTCCCAAGACTGGTATTGGTAAGACTGAGAATGAATGTGGCCAACCCCTCCTTATATAGGTTTTCAAGGGCGGCTCCCAAGGGTGGTTGTGACTTGATGATGTCATCATGATGTCATCGACTTGAATTAGGACCTTTGGGTATCAGAATTGAGCAAATAGACAGTTGATCTTGGGGTTTTGGCACATTCCGCATGTAATGGAAGCATTAGTTTCTCCAAACACTAAACCAATCATGAGATATATAAACAGACATGAATCTAAGGTTTAGATGGTTTCCTTGTCCATGACATCTTGTTCCTTGTCCCAGTCCTGTCTAGTCTTGTATTCTAGACATCTAGTCTTGTCCTCCTGTAATCTCATAGTACGAGATCTTGTCGAGTTCTTTCTTGTATCTAGTTCGTCTCCCAGAAGGGAGTTCTTGTAATCCAGAGATCTTGTTCCATACTTACGATCCTAGGTTGTGGGATCTCCTGTATCATCTCTAGCTGAGTTATCTACACCTATAGTCCGGGGTTGTGGGACTTCTTGTATCAGCTACGTCTTCTTGTATTATTTTCCCTAAGTGGGTGTTCTTGTAATCTGAAGTGTATTTCCAAAATCTTGTCTATGGAAGTCGGAGAGCACAATCTAGTGCTCCCCTGACAATTATGATGATCATGAATGATGATCATTGATGATGATGATTGATGATTATGATGATGACGATTGTATGATGATGATGATTGATAAATGATTATGATTGATAAATGATTATGATTGATGAATGATGATGATGGTTAATGATGATGACTGATTATTGGTAATTGATGATTGATGATTGACGATGATTGATGATTGATGATGATGATGATGATTGATGATGATGATGATGATGATGATGATGATGATGAATGATGATGAATGATGGTTTATGATAATTAATGATGATGGATGATGATTATGGTGACAATGATGGAGGATCCTGATGATACTGATGTTGATGCTGATGAAGAACAATGAATCAAAGAAATTTGAAGAAAAGCTGGATCAATCAATGATGAAGGTGGACTAAAATGATAAGGTGAAATGTTTCCAATTTCAAATTTTGTTTTCTTTTTTGAAAGAGTATATGCATTGCATTATTATGTGTGATAAAGATCTGTATAAGTTTAGGAAAATCAATTATGGTCAAGATAGCAAGCATTTATTATGATTTTGCATGAAGCATGAACGACTAGAAATTATATGAATGGAATTAGTTAGCAGACTAGATACTTTTGGGAGTGAAAGCTTGGGAATGTGATGGCATGCGTAAATTGAATGCGTGTATATGCTGATTGATTTGAACACTTAGTATTGGGATTCTTTGGGTCCTTCTATTTGTTTCTTGTGAGATCTTACCTCCATATGGATCATGATTTATGAAAAACCTTCATACTCATGCCAACTGTATATGTGTGTGCATGTTGTTAGTGTGCTGCAATGGGCTAGTAAGCGGGTGGAACCACCTTGGTCACGCGATCAAGGCCAACAAGCTGTAGCTAGTTTCATCATAGGCCTGACCTATCTATTGTCATGCACCTACATGGGTCCGTAGGTAGGTGGAGTCACTCTTGCCGGGTGGTGAGAGCCACGAGCTGACGTTGATTTCATGCAGGGCTGATGTTGTGTATGTCATGTGCTATGTTGGGTCGGCAGATAGGTGGGGTAGACTTAGCCGAGAAGACAAGTCCATGAGTCGTACCCAATTTTGATATAGGCCAATTTGTGAAATAAAGATAAAAAGATTAAATGTTGAGCTGAGATGAAGTGAAAAATAAAAGAAAAGAAAAAGAAAGAGAAAAAGAAAAATGAAAAAGTAAAAGAGAAGAAAAGAGATCTGATGGAGAGTTGGACAGTAGGAGATAAATAGGGAAACAAGGTATATTCTACAAACTGGGTTAGTAAAAACTTAGTATATGTTAATACTTAGGATGAGTTGCTAGATTTGAACTAGTTGAACAAACAAAAGATCTAGAAAGCCAATGGTTTATTCATATGATCACTTGTCCTATTCTAGAAGCAGAAACATAGTATGATGTTTGTGAAGCTTGCATCTGCATAATTTTTTAAAATTTGTACTAATCTTTATAAAGCTCAATGGAGTGCATGAGATCACATTTTGATTTTTGAAAAGAAAAATATAAAAAGTAAAAAGAGTTTCAAAAGAATCCTGATAGGCTTCTGTTGGATTTTGCAGGTTGGCCCATCGGGACGATGTGCAAGTTTAGTGGGGGTGAATGTCGGGATGAAATCCCTCAGGAAGTATGCATTGATTTTTTTCAAAGTTCATTGAATTCTGGTTTTGGCGTGATGTTTTGACTGAGAAAGGGTTATAATTCATGCATGTTTAGGTTGATTTAATTGACAATGAGATGCGGAACTATGTTAAATATGTACATTAGACCTATGTGTGAAAATAGCTAACTTTTGACCCATAAACCCGTAGGTTTGATCCTTGAAACCCTTTGAAAATGAGAGTTTATATTTTGTCCTCAAAAATATAGCTATATACATACTGTAGGCAACCCACGAGCCTCATGTTCTAAACCTTGAAAAACATGGTCATGTTCTAGAACTGGAAGCACATGTCTCATCTCTGTGGTGTCATCCCTGCCCAAATGATTCAAAACACTATCTCACTTTGCACTTTGATAAACTAATCAAAGTTCAAAGTAGTGAATGAATAATAAAGGTGGACCTAAAAACATCCTTGACCAATTCATAGTTTCTTGATGTGCGATCTAGGCACAAACCTTTGAGCTGGGTGGATTCAACTTACTAATCCATCTATGGGCATGATTGGTGCATGGACTTAGTAACAAAGTGGGATTTTTATCCCTTGCAAGACTTTGAGAACTCTTCATTCTCTTGAATTTGTTTTGGAGAACTTGACGTTTGGTTGTCCCAAACATCTAACTTGGATGTTTGTACAATGTTTAACTCCGATCCAATAGTTACTTGATTTTTTCACCCGACTAGAGAACTACTTTGTCCAAATGGGTTAAAAAGTCATACATAAACTGTAAATGATAATTCACCATTTACTTTGAGTCAACCAGAGTATAACTTGGCCAATTCAAATTAAAAATGAAAATTGTCCAACTTAGAATACTTTTCTCAAAGACTTGAGCTAAAAGGTTCTTGGGAATTGTCAATCTGCTGAGCAATTCCTAACTTCTCTATTCAAAAGTATACTAGACTCTAGGAAATCATTTATGCTATAAAGCAAACTCGAATGAATAAATTAATCTTTTACTTATCATCTTTCAATGTTTTGAAAAGGTTCTTGTATAGAACATCTATCTAGGATGTTAATTTAGTTACCTGTATGTGACTAACCCTTGACTTTTGTGAAAAGAATTAGATACCATATCTGAGTCAAATCCAAAAGATTCAAAAGTGGAAAAGAAAAAACTAAAACTCTGTTCAACCAATTCAAACTTGGAAGATACATAAACTTGCTATGAGTCAAAGTCTAGATGACTTAGGACTTTAACTTCTCAAAGATATGTTTCAACAGGATATTGAAGCATTTTATCTTATCTTTAAGAGAAATAAGCTGGATCCTCAAAAAAGATTCAAAGAAAATCGAAAACATCATCCAACCACAAGATACTAGTGTGGGCTAACATCAGTGTGTCAACCCACTGAAGTTCTATTGATGAGTTTTGTATTCAAATAATGCTTCACTTGATAGGTCACATTCAGTCTTTCTGACTCCTTACTGGGAATGCGATTCTTGTGCATTTCTTTGAGTCAAAAGAATGAATTTACCAAGTTACACTAGGAACTTGGTGCTTGACTTAGTCAATAAAAAAAATATTTAGTGCTTCGATAGAATAAGAATTTTGGCTTGCAGTAAAATGAGCCCTCTCATCTACGGGCTCGAGTCTAGCTGCCAAGGTAATGGTAGATTCATTGGAAACAGTTAAGTTTTCATATAATTTATTCATACCTGATGGAGAGTGTTAATCTCCAAAAGAACAAGTTGTACTTGAACTTAGAACTCCTCTATATCAAGAACAACTTCATACTCCACTTAATTTTAGAAGACAATCACCAAATTATCAGAATTTTGACTAACTGTTGAAAACTGAAATTTCTTGAAAAGTCTGCCACATATTAATTACTGATGACTAATCAATCCTTTAAAGTTTTGATAAACCTTTGTACAATGCTTTGTCTTAAGGTTGCACAACTTCTCCAAGTTAAATTTCTCAAAATTATTGAGTATATTGTGAGAAATGTGTGAAACACTTTACCTATGTCTGAAACAGCTTCTTTGCAATGGTGACCTTAACACTGTAACTTCTTAACACTGTTCTCCCAAAGAAAATCCGTTTGATCAGGATTTTTAGCCATAGATGGCTTACGTCTCAACTTAGATTTTGAGCCCTCACTTGTGTAAAACTTTACACTGTGCACTGAGCAATGTCCATTTCTCTGAACATGAAATCTGTGCCAGTTTTGACGACTCTCAGAACATCTTCACATATGAATGTTCCTAATCTGAATTCTCTCAACCTGATTGCAATTAACCTCTCAAATTCTAGTCATAGATAGATTAGATATGGACTTAGATACGTGCAAAAGGATTTCTCAAAAGATTAAGCATAGAAGGAGAATGGAGAGAATATCGACACGCCATATCTGAAATTTTCACTTATCTATTTCCTTCATACATCTGATGGATGATTTGTACAATGTACATCAACTAACTCATCTCATACTCTCTTCTCTATATCTCATACGACTACAAGCATGTATATATATATATATATATATATATATATATATATATATATATATATATATATATATATATATATATATATATATATATAAGCCCTAACTCGTAACTACTTCAAGTATATTGAAGTATCTAAAGAATTAATGTACATTTGATTAAAGAACTTTGCTATCTGATTCTTTCCTTCAATTCATGACACTGATCTTCAATCTTCTCTTCATGTCTTTACTTCTACCCTTTGTATAATCACAATTTGTTGATTGTCTTGCTCCAACAGCTCCCCCTCAATCATCAATTGTGATTATCTGCATCTTCTTTATTCCTGCCATGTCTTTGAACTTCTGTAACTTTGGTCCATCTAAACTTTTTGTCATCATATCTGCAAGTTGATCTTTTGTAGGAGTGTGTATGACTTCAATCTCTTTATCAATAACCTTCTCTCTCAAGAAATGATACTGTATTTCAATATGTTTAGTTCTAGCATGAAACACAGGATTAGCTGCCAAGTATAGAGAACTCATATTGTCTCCACAAATAATAGGAGTACTTTGAATCACATAAAAAACCTTCATGAGTGTCTTTAGCCATATTACCTCCTTTGCAGCTTCCACCATACCTTTATATTCTGCTTCTGTAGATGACAAAGCAACTGTATGTTGCTTCTTAGAACACCATGAAATCAATTTGTCTCCTACATAGCACAAATATCCATGTGTTGATCTTCTATCATCCACATTACCTGCCCAATCTGCATCACTATATATCTTCACTCTTGTATCATAAGTAAATCCATAGTACAGTCCTTCTCTGAGTGTACCCTTGATGTACCTAAGTACTCTTTGTCCTGCAATCCAATGTTCCTTTCTAGGACAATGCATGAATTGTGAAAGCACACCAACTGCATATGACAAATCAGGCCTTGTTAATGTAGCATAAATCAAGCTACCAACCAAACTTTGATAGAGCTTCATGTCTCTGAATTCTTCTCCTCCAAATCTAGACAATTTATGGTTCACTTCCAATGGTGCAGGTGCAACCCTGTAATCTTCCATTTTAAATTTGGTTAGCAAATTTTTAAGATACCTTTCTTGGGTCACATATACTCCATGTTGAGTATATAAAATCTCCATTCCCAAGAAGAATGACAAGTTCCCCAAATCACTGATTTTGAACTCTTTCTCCATCTGCTTCTTGATCATTTGTATTCCTTTATCATCCGTTCCTGTAAGTATTATGTCATCAACATAAATACAAACATAAATGAATCCATCTTCATTTGCTTTGACTAGCAAGCTACTATCTGCCTTTGATGCTTGAAATCCAAGATCTTTTAAGAATTTTACAAGCCTATAATTCCAAGCCCTTGGGGCCTACTTTAACCCATACAAAGCTCTCTTGAGCTTACACACATAATTTGGACTCACTTGATCTTTGAACCCATCTGGTTGCTCCATGTAAACTTCATCTGAAATGTATCCATTCAAGAAAGCATTTTTAACATCTAATTGAGATAACTTCCAACCTTTGCAAGCAGCAATTGCTATGAGAGTTCTGATGGTTGTCATTTTTGCCACAAGACTATAGGTCTCATCATAGTCCACTCCATATGTCTGTGCATACCCTTTCACAACAAGTCTGGCTTTGTACCTAGACACACTTCCATCTGCAAATCTTTTTGTTTTGTAAACCCACTTACATCCAATAATTTTCTGGCTATTAGGTTTAGGAACCAGATCCCAAGTCTGATTCTCTATCAATGCATCATACTCCTCTTGCATGGCTTCTTCCCAATTTCTCTTGCCTTTGGCTTCATCATGTGTAGATGGATCTTCATCTGCTTTTACCAAATAAGCATAATCTTTAGTAGTCAAGAATGAGGTGTCATAGCTATACCTTGTGGGTTGCCATTTGTGCCTAGATGACCTCCTAACTTCTGCACTTTTTAAAGTCTCTGGTTCATCACATTCTGGATCAAACCTTGGCCTCTCTTCAACTTCAACCTTTACTTCATTATTCTCATTTTCATCAAGTAATTGAATCTTTGCTTTACCTTTCCTTTGATCCACTACTTCTTCAACATCTGCATGTATATTATATTTACCTGCATACCAAGTACCTTGCTCATCAAATGTAACATCCTTGGATACAAGGAATTGCTTTGTGGATGGACTCCACAACCTGTATCCCATTTGCTTATCATCATAACCTATGAATACATATTTTTCTGCCTTAGGCTCCAAGTTATGCCTCAATTGAGATGGCACATATGCATATGCCAAGCATCCAAATATTCTGCAATGATTCAAGGTAGGTCTCTTACCCCACCAAGCTTCATATGGTGTCATACCTTGCAAAGATTTAGAAGGCAATCTATGAACCAAATATGTAGCTGTATTAATAGCCTCAGCCCACAAATAATTTGGACAATTCTTCTCTTTCATCATGGACCTTGCGAATTCAACAAGTGTCTTGTTTCTTCTTTTTGCTACCCCATTTTGTTGAGGAGAGTACCTGCAAGTAACTTCTCTCTTTATACCTACATTCCACAAGTAATCATTGAACTCATTTGAAAAATACTCTCCCCCTCCATCTGACCTTAGTCTCATCAATTTTTGACCTGTAATCCTTTCTGCATATGCATGATAGTGTTTAAATGTATTAAACACTTCTGACTTTTCTTTAATCACATAAATTGTGATCCACCTGGTAGCATCATCAACATATATGACATAATATCTTGAACCATTTATACTAAAGTCCTTTGAAGGACCCAACACATCTGTATGCACCAACTCAAGTCTTTCTAAATACATAAACCCATGCTTGGAATTAGGTTGCTTATGGGCCTTACCTAATTCACATGCCTCACATCTGTATGTCATGTGTTGACCTGCAATGTTAGGCAACCCAAGCACTGAATCATTGTTAATCATTTCTTTAATACCTCTCTCATTGAAATGTCCAAGTCTTTTATGCCAAAGATCCAATTTAGATACCTTCTGCTCTCCATATGTGAACATAGCATGTCCAATATTTCCTTGTACCTTCAATGTGAAAAGCCTCCCTTCCTTCTTTCCTGTAAAAACCTGTTTATACCCTTGACTAGGGTCTTCAACATAGACTCCATCATTGGTGAACCTTACCTCATATCCTTTTTCCACAATTTGAGCTACACTGATCAAATTCTTTGGAATTGTGGGAACATAAAGAACCTTACTCAGAAGAGTGCTCCCATCTTTAGCTTTGACTGAACCAATTGACTTTACCTTATGCTTTGTATTATCACCTGTCTGAACTGTATGATTAATTGCATTATGATCTAGATCAGTCATCAAAGCAATATTTCCACTTAAATGATTACTACATCCTGAATCAATATAGAACACTCTCATGTCCTCATGTGAGGTTTCACATGTTGCATTCATAATGAGAGTCGAGTCCTCCTTCTGATCTGATGCATAGTTGTAGTAGCTGTTATTATAGGATTGATTTTGGAAGCTTCTTCCTCCACTTCTTCCAAAAGAATTCCTACCACCTCTACCTCTGAAGTTTCCTCTCTGAAATCTACCACCTCTTGGTCTTTGATTAAAGTTCTGATAATTACCATTGTTCTGATTATTGTGCCAACAATCATGAGATAGATGATTGGTCTTACCACATATCCAACAAGCTCTTGCATTATCTTTGTTGTTTCTACCTCTTCCTCTACTTCTACCATTTCCTCTTCCTCTTATGAAATTTGCTTGGTTTGAAGTACCTTCTTCTTCACCTGATTGTTGCTTTCCTTTGTTAGCTTTCTTATTGTCTTTAGAGTACATTGCATGACCTGCACTCTTATCAACATCTCCTTTGATATCATTCTCAAAAGTTAGCATATGACCTAACAATTGATTCAAATCAGGAGTGAAGTGATCTAATGAAAGTTCTGTAGACAAAATAAAAGGCTTCCACTTCTCATCTCCTCTTAGCCCTGTGAGAATTTGTCTTACCAATTTATCTTCTTCAATATCTTCATCCACTGCACCTAAAGAATCTGCAATGTTCTTCATCTTTGTCACATAATCAGAGATTGATTGTGAGGCCTTCTTCTTGAAAGTAGTAAATTCTGCCCATAGTGAAGCCTTCCTTGATTTGGTTGTGTTTTGGAAATGCTCTTCCAAAGCATTCCAAATGTCACATGCACTTTCAAGTCCTCTAATGTGAGGAAGCAAATAGTCATTGACTGCCATGTAGATTATGCTCCTTGCTTGAGCATCCTTCTTCATCCAATTCTTCATGTCTACAAGCTCCTCTCTAGTTGGAACACTAGAGTCTCTAAATTCTGGCTTTTCTTCCTCTCCTGTGATGTATCCCATCAGATCTCTGCTCATAAGATGAGCTTCCATCCTCATTGACCATGCAGGATAGTTCTCTCTATCTAGCTTCTCAATTTGGAGACTATCTCCCATTGTTTCTTTACCTGTATTGCCAATTCTTTAATCTTTATGAGAAATAAATGTACCTTGACTTTGAATCTTACTCCTTCTGATCCTTTTGATAACTTCAATGCGTCTACCTTCAAGTTTTCTTCAACCTTTATCCTTTTGCACCTTCGAGATGTAAAGATTTGTATTTCTGCAGTAGTCGGAGTCTTCTTCACTTCAATTTTGACACATCCTGCTCTGATACCACTGATGGAGAGTGTTAATCTCCAAAAGAACAAGTTGTACTTGAACTTAGAACTCCTCTATATCAAGAACAACTTCAGACTCCACTTAATTTTAGAAAACAATCACCAAATTATCAGAATTTTGACTAACTGTTGAAAACTGAAATTTCCTGAAAAGTCTGCCACAGATTAATTACTGATTGACTAACCAATCCTGTAAAGTTTTTTATAAAACTTTGTGCAATGATTCACCTTAAGGTTGCGCAACTTCTACAAGTTAAATTTCTCAAAATGATTGAGTATATTGTGCGAAATGTGTGAAACACTTTACCTATGTCTGAAACAGCTTCTTTGCAATGGCGACCTTAACACCTGTAACTTCTTAACACTGGTTCTCCCAAAGTAAATCCCGTTTGATCAAGATCTTTTAGCCATAGATGGCTTACCTCTCAACTTAGATTTTGAGCCCTCACTTGTGTAAAACTTTACACTGTGCACTGAGCAATGTCCATTTCTCTGAACATGAAATCTGCGCCAGTTTTGACGACTCTCAGAACATCTTCACATATGAATGTTCCTAAACTGAATTCTCTCAACCTGATTGTAATTAACATTTCAAATTCTAGTCATAGATAGATTAGCTATGGACTTAGATATGTGCAAAAGGATTTCTCAAAAGATTAAGCACAAAAGGAGAATGGGAGAGAAGATCGACACGCCATATCTGAAATTTTCACTTATCTATCTCCTTCATACATCTAATGGATGATTTGTACAATGTACATCAACTAACTCATCTCATACTCTCTTCTCTATATCTCATACGACTACAAGCATGTACTTATATATATATATATATATATATATATAT
>MU261388.1:0-109047 GCA_020310875.1 Ceratopteris richardii
ATATCTTGCAACAGAAATACGAAGATGGTTTGGAAGTGGGAATCCAAGCTAAGCTTCACACCCTACGGCCTACAACCCTCAATGAGGCTATATCTTTTGCTTATGATGCAGAAAAAGAATTCAGTCCATAACCAAGTCACTCCGACTACAGTAGCCACGTCAACGACCATTTTCTGTTAAACCTACATTTCCTATGAAGCGTACTTTTAATGCCCCATCTTACCCCAGTTCTCCTCGTCTTCCACAATCCAATTACTCAACTCCAACTGTTGGTTCATCTCTCCAACCCACCAAACCACCTATCCTTCAAACTTCAGTGGTGGATGCCAACAGAAGCGACCACGAATCACTTGCTGGAATTGTGGTAAACCTGGACATACAAAAATAAAGTGCAGATCGCGACCTCTTCACATGAAACCGTCTACAGCACACTTGCACAACATGGAGGTCCAAAATGAAGAAATTCCTCCTGTTTGGACAGAGGAATCATTGGAGAAGGACTTAAGTACCTTGGGTAACGATATCTCTCTACACTCTCTTCTTTGCATGCAGGGTACAATAAATAACAAACTAGTTAAAATTCTACATGAGGATGGTAGTTCACATGACTTCATTTCACATTCATTAGTACAAGAACTTAAATTACAAAGGTTTCCTTCCTTGTATAAGGTGAAAGCTGCATTTCAAGGTAGTCGTTATAATGTAACACGAGAAGTGCAAGATGTTATGATTAGCATAGGCCCATATGTTGATTCACGGACATTTTTAATCGCACCTTTGCAATCTTACGATGTTATACTAGGTATGCCTTTTCGTCACCATTATAACCCACGTTGACTACCATACTCATACCTTTAAGTTTGAATTCAAAGGTCAAATCATTACTTTGTCTGCACGGCATGATTTCCAGCCATTTCCATTGATTAGTCCCACTCAAGTAAAGCGTGCATTTAGGAAAGGATTCAACTCATGCATTGTTTTTGTCAATGTCATCAATGATTATACTCATACACTTCCTGATGCATATAAACCTTTCATGAGTATTTATAAAGATTGTTTTATGTCTGAGTATCCCTCTGAACTACCACCATCTCGAGGATCCTTTGACCATAGCATAGACTTAGTCCCTGGTAGTTCTCCTCCTCATAAAGCACCTTATAGACATGGCCCACTACACCAAAAGGAAATAGAAAACCAAGTAAAAGACTTACTACAAAAAGGACTTATAAGGCCTAGTTCTTCCCCATTTGGAGCACCAGTTCTCTTAGTAGAGAAGAAGAATAAAACTTATCGCATGTGCATTGATTATAGAGCCCTTAACAAGATCACAATAAAGAATAGATATCCTATTCCTCGAATAGATGATCTTTTAGATAAGTTACGAGGAGCTCGTGTTTTTAGTAAAATTGATCTTAAATGAGGTTACATCAGATTCGTATGACACAAAGTGATATTTTAAGACTGCATTTAGAACGCAAACTGGCCATTATGAATTTATGGTAATGCCCTTTGGACTTACTAATGCCCCTGCAACATTTCCACGAACGATGAACAATATTTTTCTTGATTACCAAGCTTTGTTCTTGTATTCTTTGATGATATACTTGTTTACAGTAAGAATGATAGTGAACATGAAAAGCATCTTGAAACAGTTTTTCATTTGTTACGAGAGAACACACTTTATGCTAATCTTGAAAAGAGTTATTTCTTTCAGCGTAAGCTAGAATATTTAGGACATATTATTTCACATGAAGGTGTGCATGTGGATCCGAAAAAGATTAGAGTTATCGTAGATGGCCTACACCACAATCAGTCAATGATGTTCGTTCTTTCTTGTTGGCTAGTTTCTATAGGAAGCTTGCTCGAAATTTTTGTTATTTAGCATTGCCTCTTACCTTGTTGTTGAAAAAGAAAATAAAATTTGCATGGGGACTTACCCAACAACAGTCCTTTGACAAACTTAAACATGCACTTTCACATGCACCTGTTTTTTACAATTACCTGATTTTTCACAACCCTTTCATGTAGTTACTGATGCTAGTGGTTTAGGAATAGGTGTTGTTTTAATGCAAAATGACCATCCCATTGCATTTAAGAGTAGGAAGCTTAAGCCCTCATAAAAGAATTATAGTACGTATGATAAAGAATTGTTAGCAGTTGTGCATGCTCTGCGAATTTGGAAACACTATCTTATGGACTCTGAGGTCTTAATCAAAACCGATAAACAGGTTATTCACCATTTATTAAGTCAACCTTTAATCTTGATAAGCATCTTAAATGGGCATCATTCATTAAAAATTTCCAACCCATGATACAATATCAGCCTGGTAAAGCTAATGTTGTAGCTAATGCTCTTAGTCGTTTTCCTTTGCATTCTGTTGTTTTGAATAATATTTTTGCTATCCAAATTCATTCTTTTCAAAAAAAAAAAATTTATTTCCACTTTTGCATCTGATTTGTATTTTTTGACGTGCATGGCATGACTTCAACAATGGTGCATCTTTATCTGATGAACATTATACATTTCATAATGGTTTTCTCTATTTTCAACATAGATTGTGCATAACCCAAGCTTTCAAAGATTTTGTCATTAAAGAAATGCATGAACCATCTTACATGGGTCATAGAGGCATACAAAACACCATTTCTACTTGCAAGGATTTCTTCTTTTGGCCACACATGGAAAAAGATATTGCACATTATGTTTCTCAATGCATTGTATGTCAGCGTGTCAAACGTCATCATGGTAAACCATTTGGACTATTAATGCCACTTCCCCATTCCAAATGAACCATGGGAACAAATCTCTATGGATTTTATCACAGGTCTTCCTATCACTTCATCACATAATGATATGATTTGGACAATAGTTGATAGGTTTAGTAAATATGCATATTTCATTCCATGTAGAAAAACTTTGACTGCACCTCAAGCTGCAAAATTATTCATTAAATGCATTTTCCCACATCATGGATTTCCTACAGTAATGTTATCTGATCGTGATGTTAGGTTTTGTAATCATTTTTGGGTTGCCTTATTTCAACATTTTGGTTCTAAAATAGATTTTAGCTCTGAATTTCATCCTGAAAGTAATGGACAGAGTGAGGCTAAATAGTACTATTCTTGATTTATTGCGTTGTTATTCATTAGATAATCCTAATAACTGGGATGAAAAGTTGCCATTGCTTCAATTTGCTTACAATAGCACTGCACACACCACTACTGGTCGTGCACCTTTTGAAATTGTTTTTGGTAAAAAGCTTCCCACTCCCATGTCCCTCACCCGAATGACATTCCGATGCCTGATTTGATTGCTCAAGATCACGTTTCTAATTCCTGAGAAAATCATTGATCATGATGTCACTACTACACGCACAGATACACACACACATTAATGTACCAGTTCCATGAACATTTCCATGCATGTGTTTTTACATGGAACATGCCTATTTTTTATTCAGTGATGAAATGTGACTGGCCATCCATGTTAATTATTTTATCAACTGAGGCCAGTTGCTTGTTCAACTGAGGGGCATGTTATAACTTATGGAATATGTTGAACAATGCATTGTTGGAGTGAAACATGGAATATGTTGGCCAATGCATTGTTGGATTGTAACAGTAACATGGAATATGTTGAACAATGCATTGTTATTGTTGGATTGAAACAGTAACATGGAATATGTTGAACAATGCATTGTTATTGTTGGATTATAACAGTAACATGGAATATGTTGAACAATGCATTGTTATTGTTGGAATGTAACATGAAATATGTTGAACAATGCATTGTTATTGTTAGAGTGTTAAATTATTTTATCAACTGAGGTCAGTTCCTTGTCAACAGAGAGGCATGTTGTATATTATTGAGCAATGCATTGTTAAAGTGTTATATTATTAATGTATTAATGTGTTTTTTGATGTTTTTGATATAGTAGCTGAAGGTTCATGAGGAGCGAGCAAGGCGTGAAAAGGTGGACATCAATAATCCGAAGCGCAGTTTCTGTTATGAAAGCAATGGCTTTCAATAAAAGTTATCAACTTTTAGTTTCACGCTTGTTTTTTGAAGCCGCCCTCTTGTAACCACTCTTTTCGACGTAATCAAAATTCCTATAAATACATGGACTCTGTGGACTCTCGAAACAGAGTGCATGGGGGGAGATTGCACCCAATACTCTGTTCTGTCTCGTCTCTGGTTGCGTCTATTCTCTGTGTGTTTTCTGTGTGCGTAACTTCTGTATGCGCGTGAGCAAGATCCTAACAACACAGATACTGAGTTTTAGGCCCACTATGACTGGAGTCAATGTCCCAAATGCAAATCATCCCAACCATCAGGTTGGGAGTGTCTGCAATGGCTAGATATTGAACCCCCAAATTCCACTTGAGAGGTAAAGGGTCTAAACATTTTGTGCAGCATTAGCAGCCAATGTATGACCTCGTGTGCATGCTTCCAATATCATCAGCATGCTTCTAGGAAGAATATTGGGAATGGGGGCTGTGATTTGTGGCATATTCGCAACATTTTAGGGTAGCATGTCCAAGGATATGCAACTTAGTATGGTGTTTGAGCTATATTGTAACTCAGCTCGCTATTATGTGATGTGGACATATCCATAACAAAAATGCTCCAAATGTCTCTTGAGAAGAGAGAGAATGGCACAATATTTTGGGCAAAGGGTTGCATATACTTGGAAGGGGCCCATGGTCTGAAGTAGAGCCTATAGTAGCGGTAGATGCCAAGGAGTCGAAAACAATATTTTATTGGAGCAGAGCACTCTATATAGATGTAAGTCCCATGTCTCATATACTAACATGAACTTGTGAGATGCTGCATGACTCCTTGTCGCTAAAGACACAAATTTCTTGAATGCTACATAATTGATTGTCGACCAAAGGCAAAAGAATGGGGATTGATTTTGTGGTTCAAATAATCCTACAATCCTCTAATGACCATGTAGATCTTAAGAGTGATCACAATTATTTGATCTTTTCTCTCTAAGTAAGTAGCTAGCTCCTGGTAAGTACCTAGCTCTTGGTAAGTAGCATAAGAAGGAGCAAAGCTACAAAACATTGATATTAAGTAAGTACCGAGCTCCTTATAAATAGCATAAATAATGAGCACAGGTACCAAACATGTATATCGTACCCTCACCTTCTACTTTAGAGGTGAATGGTCCAAACATTCTCTGTACCATTAGCAAGTTAGAGCAACTTAGGTTGAGAGAGGGAGAGTTGGAGTCCAAATTTTAGTTGGAGACCCATCCTAGAAGAAACTCATATAGATGGATCCCTAAGTTTTCTTGGACTCTTAAGGAGCCTTTTCATGAAGATCAAAGCACATGAAAATCTTTTACAAGAAAATTAACAAAGAAAATATTTAAATCCAACCAAACAAGAAGAACAAGAAAGAAAATGTTACAGACATGTCATACTTTGGCTTAGATCCTATTAGGGCAAAAGAAATTAACTTTGACTGCCAAAGAAAGTTTATCAAGCCCAATCATAAGAAAGATTCAAGTGGATATGAAAGACACATTACCTTAGGAAACTTAAGTTAGCCTACCTATAAGGAAAACACAATGACAGAGACAAAGCAAAGATCATAAGAAATATATGTAGCCAAAACAAGCTTGAATGTTTCACTATTAGGAAGGGCCAAATACATGTCATATTTGAGTGACAGAACAATCAGTTATGTCTCAAGACAATCCTCTCAGATGTGGATTCATAAGCTCCATACCTCTATTAATTAAGGACATGCAATAATTGGGTTCCTGATAGAAGAAGAACCCAAGGAAGTTGACCGGATCTTTCAAGTGCACGTACGTAGAGATAGTACAGAAATGAAATCTCACAAAAGCATAAACATAATAGAGAAACATAGGGAATTAGACAAAATATTGGGTACAATCTCGCCCCACATACTCTAATGGATGAGTCTATGAGAGTATATGTATTTATAGGTATTTCAAATTACGTCGTGAATAGAAGATACATGAGGGTAGCGCTTCAAAAAGCATGCATTTATGAAAATCTACTTTATTTACAAATCATCACTTTCTAAGCAATCTAGTATTTTTACAAAATATATCTAAAATGCTATCTTTTAACTATCTTTAAAACTATTAAAATAAGACCACACACGTTCACGGCCTATGATCTTCAGCTACTAAATCAAAACACAATCACATTAAAACTTCAAGACATTAGCATCCATTTAACATTCCATTATCCCATAAACTAGATAATCGACACCTTAGTTGACACCTTCGAGTAAGCCACTAGAGTAACTACATGGATTACCGCATGGATAACCAAATTGATAAACGAACTTGATAAATGAACTTGATAAACAATTTTGATAACTAAATTTGATAACTGATTTTGATAACCAAACTATGCATAGTGCATAGTCAGTACACTAAGTATAGTGAGCACAGTGAGCATAGTGGGTATAGTGAGCACACTGAGCACATTGAGTACAATGAGCACAGTGAGCACCATGAGTACTGTGAGCACATGTGATAGTTTCATAGTGAGCATAGTGCACAGTCCATAGGGGCACAATAACAAATTCGAAAAGAAAGTGGAAGAAGACATTGGTGAACAAAAAAGAATGTGAATTGACAAACGGAAACCTAGACAGATGGAAATCGATGAGCTGGAACAGATGCTCACTCACGAATGGACACCGTGAATGAGGAACGAACATTGAGAAGTACACCTGTCATTAGATGCATGTAGGCTCTGACACCACTGTTGATTGGATCTTATATATGCACATACGCAGAGATAGTATAGAAATCCAGCAAAAACATAAACATAATAGAAAAAGCTAAAAAGCTACACCCAAGATTGGGAACAATCTCCTCCCACATTCTCTAATGGACTAGTCTATCAGAGTATGTGTATTTATAGGTATTTCTCCTTACATCCTTAATAGAAGATACATAAGAGTGGCATTTCCAAAATTTATGGATTGATGAAGGTCTCCTTAATTTATAAATCGTCACTTTCTAAGCAATTCTACTATTTCTACAAAGCATATCAAGAATACTATCTTTTAAGTATCTTCAAAATTATCTGAATAATTCCACATGCATTCATGTACTCATGATTCTTCACCTACCAAATCAGAACATGTTCACATTAAAACCCTCACAACATTGAAATCTTTTAACATTCCATTATCCATAAAGTATAACATATAATTTCATTTTGGTTACCAAAAGTGTTTCCACTTTCATACTATGAGAAGAAAAAAGACAATCATAAGGCCAAGCAATGGGTTTAAGATGGATACCAAAAAGGGAACACAAAGTCCTAACTGATTGAAGCAACCTAAGAAGCTAATGGTGTACTATCATAACATTATTAGGTGTATTAGGATGTATTTCAACACCTTACACCTTGATGTGAGAAATTTACTATTTTTTATAAAGTGGAGCAAAAATACCCAATTGACCTCTGCTATACCTATATAGACTTTGAGGGCACGAAATCAACATAACGAAGAATCAAAAGGTTGGAGATTAATGTGAAATGAATATACAAGAAAAGTTAAGTAGCATGCCAGGGTTATAAGCATATATACAAAGGGAGGGAAAAAAAAGGCTGGCTAAAGAGGGAAAAAGGTGTTGTGAAATCCTAAGTCTTCTATTCACAACCATGAATACCATAACTCGGTTAGCCACTATGTGGATTGGGCATGTCGATAATAGGATTGTTGGAAACGCCTACTGAGAAGAGGAAGAGTGGTGCGATATTATGGCAAAGGGATGTGCACCTAATGTTCCTAGATGAGCGTGAATTAATTCAAAGTTACATCTAAATGTGGGTATAGAACCATGGGTCCTCCTATCCCACGAAGAAGGGGTTAGAGATGTTAAAGTGCTAAGATAGTGAGTTTCAAGCCCACCATAGCTAGAGTTGGTTTCTCAAGTGTAAATTATCCCAACCATGAGGTTGGGAGTGTCTCCAATGGCTAGATATTGAACCCTCACCTTCCACTCTAGAGATGAAGGGTCTAAACATTTTGTGTCGCACAAGCAGACAATTATGACCTCATGTGCTCAAGAATAGATAATAAAATTATGATTGTAGTATTTCCACTTGTCGTTGTCTAGTATAATAACATTTTTAGGTTTAGTAGGATGTATTTGAACACCCTACACAATAATCAACAAGCCGTTTGCTACCACTACATGATGGCATGATGTACACCCACAATGGGTAGTTAGTACTATCCAACTTATCTTCAATAACCAACATATGAAATACAGTGCTGCTGTTTGCCATGGCAAGAGACCATACCTTGATGTGAGAAATTTAATATTTTTCATGAAAGTGGAGGAGAAATACCCAACTGAGGTCAGCTAGACCTATACAGGCTTTGAGGGCTCGAAAACAATAGAACAAAGAATAAGAAGCTTGGAGCTTAATGTGAAGTGAATATACAAGAAAAGTTAAATAGCATGCTAGGGTTATAAGCATATATACAAAGGGAGGGAAGTTTGAGGGCTCGAAAACAATAGAACGAAGAATAAGAAGCTTGGAGCTTAATGTGAAGTGAATATACAAGAAAAGTTAAGTAGCATGCTAGGGTTATAAGCATATATTATACGAAGGGAGGGAAATTTGAGGCTCGAAAACAATAGAACGAAGAATAAGAAGATTGGAGCTTAATGTGAAGTGAATATACAAGAAAAGTTAAGTAGCATGCTAGGGTTATAAGCATATATACAAAGGGAGGGAAATTTGAGGGCTCGAAAACAATAGAACGAAGACTAAGAAGCTTGTAGCTTAATGTGAAGTGAATATACAAGAAAAGTTTAAGTAGCATGCTAGGGTTATAAGCATGTATACAAAGGGAGGGAAAAAGAAGGCTGCTGACGAGGGAAAAAGGTGTTGTGTTGCAATCCTAAGTGTTCTGTTCACACACATGAATGCCAAGCTATATCAGCATTTCTCAACATATATCTTAGTCTATTTAGTGTGAAAACTTCTAGGCCATCATCGTCCATAGGATTTCTTGAAAGGACTAAGAAATGCACATCTAGTCTTATATGTTTATGCAATAGCCAAGTAAAACGAAACCAAATGTTGAATTTGAGTAGTTTTAGAAATAGACAAGAACGAGTCACGACGGCTTTCACTTGCTGCGGTGTTGTTGACGCTTTCACATGATTTGACTAGTCTGGCGATGGCGAAGTCAAATACCCAAAGACCGTCGAGGCCGCCAGCTCCCTTTCTTGTGTATAATTACATACTCTGTGCAGTCAATGGTAAGTATGTCTGGGAGCTCTCATTTCTCCTTCCGTGACGTTCTCTCCTTCCTATCAGCTCTCCTGTCTGTCTCTCTCTGTGTCTAGCAAACACCGCCCCAACTTCCGTAAATGTCTGTTGCCGCCTCAATCCCTTGCGGCTCATCTTCGTCGTCTGCTTTCTGCGCGTCGATCTCTTCTTGCCTTCTCGCACAGCCATCGCATATTCCCAGACGCCATAGCCTCATCTCGACGACCTCCTCTCCCAAGCCGTTCTCATTCAGAGGGTGCCCCCGTCAACGATTTCGTATTACTATCGCCGTTCGAGCCACCGCCGATCTCTCCCGATTCTCATCTGAAAAGCATGCCAACATCAACAGTCCTGGCCGCAATCGCCATCTCGGAAAACTGGACAATCACAATGTTGGGATCTCTCCATCCTACACAAGCATGAGCCCGGACCCCCTGGCCATCTGGGAAAGGCACAGGGGTTTGCTCCTTGACTACGAACATCAGAATGTCCAGAGTACTCCCATGGTGCAGCGCGATTCTACTGCAGCACATTCGGTTAGTACACCGCCCCTTCCTCACTGCCGAGTTATTGCTACTGCAAAATGCCGCCACAGACAGAGCTGAGATGCATGCTATCCTCGCAAAAGCAGCGGGACAACTGGAATAAACTCTTCCAGAGAACGCTCACTTCCACCATGATGGTCGCCTGCGTTCTAAGTGCCTTAGCAGGTTGCACGGGCGCCGGATTGTCCCTCAATCTTCCTGCGTTTATGCTCAATGCAGGCGCCGCCTCCATGATGGCTATTATCAATCAATTCCAGCCCTCGCAGCTGGCGGAGGAGCAGCGCACTGCCGTCCGTCTTTTCCGAAAGATTGCAGCGGACGTGCACTACGCTCTGAATGTACCTGACCATCTCCGACAGAATATGCTGTCCTTCTACTCTGACTGCCGAAGACGGTTGCATGCACTTGACAAAGCATTCCCCATGCCACTTACGCCAGGAGGACTTGAGAAGTTCCCTTCTCAAGTTGTACCAACAGTTCTCAGGGATCCTCAGGAGGAGCAGCTTCTACCCCATCAGCAATCTTCCAAAGAGGATACCCAACTCAGACTCGCGGAGGATAACGGATGGAATGAGCGCCTCGTTCTTGAATTGAAGAACGTATCTTCTACTCTGCGCACTGGTGACATCCCCAAGTACACAAGCTGGGCTACAAATGTAGTAAAGGTGAATAAGCTTTTGGCCGTATCGTCGCCCGTCTTCGCTGTCATCGCTGCCATTCTCAATATGCTTTCGATGACCAATGTCCTCGGCACGCTTCCAGGCGGAATGCTGGGAATGTGGGCTGCGATTTGTGGCATATTGGCGACATTTTTGGGTAGCATGTCCAACGATATGCAGCTCGGTATGGTATTTGAGCTGTACCGTAACTCGGCTGGCTACTATGCTGATCTGGACACGTCGATAACAGAAATGCTCCAAATGCCTGCCGAAAAGAGGGAGAATGGCGCAATATTTCGGCAAAGAGTTGCCTATCAGCTTGGCAGGTGGCCATGCTCTGAAGCCGAGCCTATGGTAGACGCAGCTGTCAAGGAGGCCGGAACGTTATTTTGATGGAGCAGTCTATGCTAGTTGATGTACTCATACATACATATAGAAGAAAGTCCCACGGCTCAGTACATTCACACGAACTTGTCGGATGCTCCAAGAGCCCTTGTCGCGAAAGACACGATAGAAAGTCCCACGGCTCAGTACGAACTTGTCGGATGCCTCCATGAGCCCTTGACGCTCAATACACGAATTTGTCAAATGCTGCATACTTAGTTGTCGACAAAGGGCAAAACAATGGGGATTGATGATGTGGTTCAAATCATCTGCAATCCTCTAACGACCATGTACATTTTGAGAACTCGATCACGAGTTGTAATTTGGAGACATTGTCATACTGCCACCCCTTTTCCTTCTAATTTGTACAACACGCCTCAAGATGAGCATCTAACATTTTAATTTTAAAGGAATTTCTCTTGAAGTTTAATCTCCTTGGGTTTGTATATATTGAAAGAACAATTGTACAAGTGAGGGCATAGTACTTATGGGACCCCCTCTATCCCACAAGCGTCAAGGGTTAGACTGTCGAACCATTACAGGGAAAGGTTGTCCAAAGGCATCTACATTCAATGGCCTGAAGGCATTACACGGAAAGATTGACCACATGGGCTCAAGTATGTCAAATAGACTCCACCTCAAGATGTGAGTGCCCAACCAACCCACCTACTAGTTTTGGACTAGGCACCTATTTTGAAAAATTTTTTTGAATGACATTGAAGAAAGCTATTGTTGAACTCTATCTTAAAGGGTAGCCTCTAGGGATAATGTGGATTTCTCAGCTTTTTTTAGGCGCTTCGTATTAAGGGCATTAGAGTGTGAGAATCACTTTTCAACATTGATTCAAGAAAAGTAATTTATTTCAATAAAGTCTATCATACAAATGGCAAGCATTTTGACAATAGAAAGACTGCAAATGTGCATGAAATCGCTAAAAATCCCAAGATTAGTTCTTTGCATGACCAATTTCATCCTTTGAAAGATTTATGCCTTATCGTTGGAAGAATTGTTTCAATCACATATGGCTTGATGTCACTAACGAGGACACCAATACGGATGTGAGAAAAGCAAGACAAGGAGATTTTTGTTCCTTCCGTTCTTCTTCTTCTTCTCCTGCTTTTTCTTCTTCTTGCAAAAAGATTTGTGGATAGATTTGGAATTTTCTTTGTACCTTTTTCTCCCTTCACATGGGCGATGTTGGACGAGAGCAATCTTTGTTTGGAGGGAGTGATGTTTAATAATTTGAGGATGCCCACGTTCAAGTTTTCCATTGGCTTCAAGATTGTATGTTGTGGTGAGTGACAACCGAAATACCATATTTTTCAAAGAAATCTTTTGCTTCTTGAGCATCAAGCTCACCGCTATGAGCAACTATTATCTCAACATAGCCAAATCTGCTAAATACATCTTCTAGCAAAATTTACATACATTACTTGTGGTTTTGTTCTCAGAGCTCTCCCTTCTACATGGTTTGTCAAATCTTTTCTTGAGAGTACAATATAACGTATCTGTTGTATCCCTAAATGCATTGTAACCAAATCAACTACCCATTTATAATGGTTGCTCAAAGGACACATTGGATGCAATTCACCTCTATACTTTACATTTGAGAATACTAATAAAGCTTACATGTGGCCACATAATTTAGGACTTCTACATACATTCCAAGCCACCAATTCCTTTCTTTTTTCTTTTCGCATGTCTCCAGCCATCTTTTAGGAAAAAGTTGAAAGCTTTTCTCTTGATATCTCTAAATCCGGCATGAGACCAATGATTTTTTGGAGCTAATGTTCTTAGATATTTCCCAACCTCTTTCCAATTTCCTTCATACTCATCTTCATTAAAGTGCCCCAATGTGGAGTTATTAGCTTCATATATACAAGCATATAATTCTCTCTTTTTTTTTTTTCATTTCCCCTTCAACATTTTTCAATCTAGCTTGCGAGAGCATATCAACAACTTGATTCGCCTTTCTTGAGATGTGAACAAACTCAGGATTTATTGATTCTATATAATCAATCCAACAAAGCATTGATATATCAAGAGTAGAGCAGTTGACAATCATGCCAAGGAGTAGTAAGGAGTTAGTTTCCACAGCAACATATGCTCCAATGGAGTATTCTTTATCACACTTCAAAGTTATCACAAGTCCCCACAATTCTCTCTTGATTTGTGGATAGTTCCATTCTCTCTCATCTAATATTTTTGCTTTGAATCTAATTGCATAGCTATGCCCATTTTCATCATCTTGCTCTATTGCCCAGCCTATCCCAACAGAACTTGTATCCACCATTAGGATTATAGGGTTCCCATTAGTAAAGTGCCATTTTTAGGACACGAGCTTGAATGAGAAAACTCTTCAATGATTCCATAAATTTAGTATGCCTTTCCGTCCAAAGGAACTTTTGCCTTTTTCTCAAGAGTTGATACAAACCATTTTCCACATGAGCGAAATGTCGTATCCAAATAGAATAAAATACACATTCTCCAAGAAACTATCTAACTTCACTCATATTATAGCAAACACTAGGTAATTGTTTAATCGCATCTATCCTTGCAGGATATGGTTTATGTTGATAATGACCACACATGTGGCTAACTATTAATACCTCATTAATGCCAAACACCAATTTTTCTCCAGAAAGGGTCAAATGTGATCTCTATTGCCTAATTCCGATTCGAATAAGACATATCTAGCGTAGAGATCTCGCATGGAATAATATGCATGTCCAGCAAAGGCTTCTACATAGTCGTCTACAATCGGGACCAGTTCCAACGTTCCTTATCTAGGTCCAAATGCAAATGCTTTGCCATGGTTTCTAGGCATCCATTCATATTTCTTTCTTTCTTGTAGCAATAGAAAGCTTTCACATCCAATTGTTGATTTTTCTATGGTTTCATCAATAAAGGTATGACCAACATACTTAGCATCTCTCAGAATAGGCTTGTAATTTACTTCATTTACAACCAGTACAACTTATCGAGGGTATACCAAGGCTTCTACTAGGGTAAATGCATGGGTGTCATTTTGTCCCGATGCCACTGTAAGCTTCGGCAAATGCCACGGTACAAAACCGCTGGTATACTTTCCCTTATGTGCCTCGGTATGAGCATCGGTATGTGCATTGGTATATACATCGATATGAGCATCAATAAAAGCATCGGTTATTCCCTAGGCATTAATGCTGGTATTGACACCGGTATGTGACTTGGCATATGAGCGCGCGTGCCTACCAGCAACAAATAACATTCATGAAATGAGACAAATTAACATAGTATTTACAAACAACAACTAAAAACTCCATACCAAGTTTTTAAGCTCAGCTCATTATAGATTCTCCCATGAAACCACCACGTCGCATCCCTCTAAGTCCTCCAACACTGCAGCCAATCCATGAAAATATGCGTAAGCCTCCTCGGTTCGTGTCGAAGGACGACCCACTGCCAACTCCTGCAACAAATATGCAAAACATTATATGAATAAACATGATGTGCTTACCACAAAAGAATTTAATAATCAAAATGATACCTAAAAACTCATGACGCATAGCATTATATCCACCACTACCCAAATGTTATGGTTCATCTGTATCTAGACATGTGGGCACTGCATATCGCTGCTGGCGATATCCGTCAGGAGTCTACTTTTGCTCATCACCAATCATATCCCACTCCTCAGCATCTAACCATGTAGGCTTCATTAAGCCTACTTCAAAATCATCACGAGCCTCAGATCATCAATGAGACATAAATATTCACTCACATGACAGAGTGTCGAAAATCTATGGAACAAAGTTGTCATATGCGTTGAGGCATGGCCTTTTTGGCCGCATCTATCACTAGCGTTCCATCACGTATACTATACACCTTGGCGTCGTGATGGTCATGAGCAACCCAAGGTGTACGTGGTGTACAACATGGCATAGCTACATCTGACATACTCTCTGTAGGAGTAGAAGTGGGAGACACAATGTCTCTTGCACTGCGAACATAACATCCACCTCCTCTAGAGCCACCTATAGATCCACTCCTCAAACCTCCTCCTCCAGAGCATGCCTCACTGTTGTGTTTCTTTTAGAGGTCACCACTTTGAACCATTTCACATCAAAAAGAAAGTAATCAAAGTTTCTGAAGGATAGCTTCAAGATATCTTGGATCACTCCACAATAATTGAGTTGACCTTCTTGAGCATGTCATCTCTTGCACTAGCTCTACTTTGTTTGTAAAAAGTTCACCATCGCCTCACTATTAAATTAGACGTGTTTTCATGGATTCGTGCAATCTGAAAGTGTCATCCATGAGGCATAGTGCACTGTATTAAAAATACTTCCTATCGCACCCCTTTCCGAGTTCCTCCTCTTCTTCAAAGATATCTTCACCCGTTGCCTTTGCTTTTGAAACCACTATATCTAGCCATCTGCTCATTTGAAAGGGTGGAAGAGTTCAAAGAATTTCTTAAAGAGGGAAAAATCGAGTGGAATGATTCTTTTAAAACTAAGCTCTTTCCTTTGCGTTTGTCTCCTTGGCAAGCTCATATCTCTCTAACCACTTCTGCATAGGCTGAGAGTTAACAATGCAAAACTTGATTGCCTTTTCTATGAAAATGCACCCATTTTGTTATCAAGAACTTTCTCACATGCATATAGAGGTTACGAACACAAAAAACATGCAGAAAAAAAGAGATGCAAAGAGACGAGACTGAACGCAGTATTGGGTGCAATCTCCCCCCATGCACTCTGTTTTGACATTCCACAGAGTGCATGTATTTATAGGAATTTTGATTACGTTGAAAAGAGTGGTTACATGAGATTAGCTTTGAAAAGCATGCATGGAACTAAAATTTGTGACTTTCGTAGAAAGCCTTTCTTTTAATATCAGAAACTGCGATCTCCAATGACCCTTATTCTAAGCACTATTTTTCTAACTATTTCTAATAATAGAACCTTCTATGCGGATTTATTTAAAAACTAAATTATAAATCAGATTTATTGATGTCCGCCCTAAAGTGGGATTATTTATGTTCACCCTTCATGCTTTCATGCCCTCATGAACCTTGAGCTGCTATATCAAAAACACCAAAACACATTAATACAGTGCATCCCTCCAAGTCCTCCAACAGTGCAGCCAATCCATGATGATATCCATAAGCCTCCTCGATTCTTGTCGGAGGATGACCCACTACCAACTCCTACAACAGTTATGAAAAACATTAGATAAACATACATGATGTGCTTAACACAAAAGAATTCAATAAACAAAATGATACTTACAAACTCGTGATGCATAGGGTCATATCCATCGCTACCCAAATATGATGGTTGGACTGTATCTAGATATGTGACTGCTGCATCTTGCTTCTGGTGATATCCATCAAGAGCCTGCTAGTGCTGATCGTAAATCATATCCCACTCCTTAGCATCTACCCATATAGGCTTTGGTAAGCCTATTTTTAAATCATCACGAGTCGTAGATCATCGATGAGACATAACCTCATGTGTCATGTGCTAAATCCACTCTGAACGGACAATAGGATTCCCATGTGTTGGCCAGAACTCCTGATAGATTGTCTCTGTGATATAATTTTTATAATCTTTATTCTATTCACTCCATTTCAACATGACTAAGTGTCCAAACTCTATGGCGCAAATCTATCGTATATCCTAAGGCATGGCCTTTTCGGTCGCATCCATCACTCAAGCTCCATCACATATACTGTACACCTTGGAGTCATCATGGTCATGAGCACCCCAAGGTGTATGTGATGTATCACGTGGCAATCCTACATCTGACATACTCTCTCTAGGAGTAGAAGTGGGAGACACAATGTCATTTGCATTGCCTCCGAAACATCTGCCTCCTCTAGAGCCACCTATAGATCCACTCTTCAAACATCCTCCTGCAGAACATGACCTCGAGTGAAGAGATGGACCATCACTTGTATCGTGCTAAGGTGTTGAATGCATATATCGACTACTAGAGCCAATGGATATTGTCGAAAAGGTGGTCATGGTGGAGTCATAAAGTTAGGAGATGTACCTTTGGTGGGAGTAGCCCATCCCGTAGGAGTTATGCTAGTGGGAGTGAGGCTAACAGGAGTGAGGTCAACAGAAGTGAGGCCGATAGGAGTGAGGGCATGGGGCACTACCAAGAGCGATCGAGTATTGTGATGTGATGGCCATATATGAGGGAGGTATCTGAGATATACACTCCAAGAAGTGCTCCTCTATCATGGAATGCAGAGTGATCGAAGGACTTTCTCCCATCATGTTGTGCAACAAAAACTCAAATAATTAGCATACGATAATAATGATAATATAGAGAAATAGTAGTGTACAAAACAACATAGAAAAAATAAACACAAATTAGTACATACAAGTGTTTGCTTCAAAAATCCTATATTCTAGTATCCTCTTCGAGATCTGATGCATGGAAATTATCTCAATTAGATGTTATAAATGCTTTCTTGAATGGCTACATTTCAGATAAAGTTTACATGGAACAACCAGATGGTTTCAAAGATCAAGTGTATCCAAATTATGTGTGTAAGCTCAAGAGAGCTTTGTATGGGTTGAAGCAGGCCCCAAGGGCATGGAATTATAGGCTTGTAAAGTTCTTAAAGGAACTTGGATTTCAAGCATCAAAGGCAGATAATAGCTTGCTAGTCAAAGCAAGTGAGGATGGCTTTATTTATGTTTGTATTTATGTTGATGACATAATACTTACAAGAACAGATGACAAAGGTATACACATGATTAAGAAGGAGATGGAGAAAGAATTCAAAATCACTGATTTGGGAAATTTGTCATTCTTCTTGGGAATGGAGATTTCATATACTCAACATGGAGTATATGTAACTCAAGAAAGGTATCTGAAAAACTTGTTAACCAAATTTAAAATGGAAGATTGCAGGATAGCACCAACTCCAATGGAAGTGAATCAAAGATTGAGTAGATATGGAGGAGAGGAATTCAAAGATATGAAGCTCTATCAGAGTTTGGTGGGTAGTTTGATTTATGCTACATTAACAAGGCCTGATTTATCATATGCAGTTGGAGTTCTATCTCAATTCATGCATTGCCCAAGAAAGGAACATTGGATTGCAGGACAAAGAGTACTTAGGTACATCAAGGGCACACTTAAAGAAGGTCTGTATTATGGGTTTACTTCAGATACAAGAGTCAAAATATATAGTGATGCAGATTGGGCAGTTGCTCTATCATCTACAAAAGCAGAATACAAAGGCATGGTGGAAGCTGCAAAGGAAGTAATATGGTTAAAGACTCTTATGAAGAGTTTTGATGTTGTTCAGAGTACTCCTATCATTTGTGGAGACAATATGAGTTCTTTATATTTGGCAGCAAATCCTGTATTTCATGCTAGAAGTAAACACATTGAGATTCAGTATCATTTTTTGAGAGAGAAGGTTATTGATAAAGAAATTGAAGTCATGCATACTCCTAAAAAAGATCAACTTGTAGATATGATGACAAAAAGTCTGGATGGACCAAAGTTGCAGAGGTTTAAAGATATGGCAGGGATAAACAATATGCAGGTAATCACAATTGCAAGTAATCACAATTGATGATTGAGGGGGAGCTGTTGGAGCAGGACAATCAACAATTAGTGATTACGTAAAATCTAGGAGTGGAAAGATGAATGAAAGATTGAAGATCAGTTTCAAGGAAAAGAGGAGATTCAGAAACAAAGTTCTTTTGTACATTAGTATTGTAAATATTTCAATGTATTTGAAAAAATGACGAGTTAGACTCGTATATATATATAGATACATGCTCATAGTCGGAAAGAGAGATATACAAGAGGTAGAGAAGACAATAGGTGTGAAGAATAGAAGAATGGAAGAATAGGAGAGAATGAGATGAACATTATGTATGTCATCCATCAAATGTATGAAGATTCATGAGAAGAAAAAGTTTTCAGAGAATTGCGCGTCGATCTTTTCTCTGATTCTCCTTCTGTGTTTAATCTTTTGAAAAATCCTTTTGTACATGTCTTAATCCATAGTTAATCTATCTACGGTTAAAGTTTGAGAGTCCAATTGCAAACAGGCTGAGAGAATTTTGAATAGGAACATTCATATGTAAGAAAGTTCTGAGTGTCTTCTGAAAGAGGCGCAGATTCGATGGTCAAAGAAATGGTCAGTACTCAGTGCACAGTGTAAAGTTTTACACAAATGAGGATTCAAAATTTAAGTTGAGAGGTAATCCATCTATGGCTAAAAGCAATTGATGAAACGGCTTCTAGTTTGGGAGAACCATCTCTTAGAAGTTGTAGGTGTCAAAGTCGTCATTACAGAGAGACAGTTTCAGACATAGGTAAACTGTTTGAGTCATTTCTCACAATCTACTCGAGCATTTGAAGTATTTTAACTTGGAGAAGGTGCGCAAGCCTTAGGCGACACATTCTACAAAGTTTCATCAGAAACTTTACACAAATGATTAGTCAATGATTGATTAATGTGCAGCAGACTTTCCTTAGAAACAAGTTTCTTCACAGTTAGCTAATTTCTTGATAGTTTGGCACTTGTTTTCCGAAATTGGTTGGAGTTTAAAGTTATTCTTGATATAGAGGTGATCTAATATCAAGGATAGCTTGTTCTTTTGGAGATTAACACTCTCCATCAAGAATAAATTATCTCTTGGGTACTATTGGATTCATCACTATATTTGTTTTTTGTGCATTTACTATCTCATACTTTGATGAAAATTTCCTATGTAATTTCTTTGTATCTTCTGAGTCACCTCCTTTTTGTCTCACATAATTGAATATTATGTTTTCAAATTATTTTGTCAATCTTTGCTTGATATGTCTTATGCGCTACTAGAAATATTCTCAATGTCTTTGAATAGAAGATTGCTGCTAGAGCTTTCATTAAAGTTAAAAAATTATCTAGTTTTTATTTGTGATTTTTGTCATCTCGCCAATGAAGAGGTATGTTTCTTTCTTCATCCTAAAGTATGACTCAAATGAGATTTGTTTTTCTTATTTTGAGGATGCTACATAAAAACAATTTACTGCTCTTTTATTGAAATTGGTTACTGCTCTTTTCGACTTCTATTTGTGACCACATATTACACTCTTCTTCTTCTAAAATTTTATGCTTTTTGATATGTTCTTTGAGTTCCTAGAGATTTTTGTGAGAGTTTATCAAATTTTGATAAGATTGGGGTATCCACCATAGCAGATTTGACGCGAGAATGACGACTTTCCCTATTGTAGCGAACGAGTGGCCTCACAAGTATGTTGATAGATACGTCCATTCACTCAAAACACTACAACATATGAGGGGCATACCGACGCTGCATATACCGACGGTCATAGTCGTCGATATAGCCCTCGGAAAATCTCACTAAGAGATACCGACGGTCAAGTGACCGTCGGTATGACCGTTTTAAATGGAACGTCGGTGTGGCCCGCAGCCACCAGTATAAGCGTCGGTATATGCGTCGGTATGAGCGTCGGTATAAGCGTCGGTAACTTGCTGGCAACTACCGACGCTTATACCAACGTCCATACCGGCGCCTATATCGGCGGTGAATTTTTAAACATACCGCGAACCCGAGAGCAAAACTTCACATTTCTGCGCATGTTTGAGTATTGTCGGTCTACTATCGAACTTGCGCACGCGAACCTGCATTGTCTTGTGCACACACACACACACGGGTCTCTCTCTCTACACACACACTCTCTCTCTTGGCTTAGCTCTCACATCTTGGTAAGTGCTGCACGTACTGTTAGCATTTGTGTTTCTCTATGCTTTAGGGTTTCTAATTTCTCTTTTCGTTGATTTTGCATAAGTTCATTGGCGTCGATTGTTTGGAATTGGACGAGAGACGACTTACATTACGCTTTGACGACAACGATTCAAATAGAGACATACTTGTAAGTGATTCTTTTATTCGCTATTGATAGAGAGAGAAGGAGAGAGAGAGAGAGAGAGAGAGAGAGAGAGAGAGAGAGAGAGAGAGAGAGAGAGAAAGAGAGAGAGAGAGAGAGAGAGAGAGAGAGAGAGAGAGAGAGAAAGAAAGAGAGAGAGAAGAGGAAGGAAGATACACATTAATTTACACATGCATACATACACACATACATGTACACACATGCATGCTTACATACACACACCTATACACACATGCATGCTTACATACACACACCTATACACACATGCATGCTTACATACACACACACATATACACATATGCATGCATACACACACACATAAATTTACACACATGCATACATACACACACATGCACACACACATGCACACACACATACATACACACACATATATACACATATGCATACATACACATACACACACACACATATACACACATACATACACACACGCATATATACACACATATACACACATGCATGCATACATACACACACATATACCGGCATGCATGCATACACACATATATACACACATGCATACATACACACATATACACACATGCATGTATACATACACACACATGTATACGCATACATACACATACACACACATACACATACATGCATGCATACATACACACACGTACACACACATGCACACACATGCATGCCTACATACACACACATACACATACACACACATGTATACACATGTATACATACACACACACATGTACACATGCATACATACACACACATATATACACACATGCATACATACACACATATAATCCTATTTTTATTTTGAAGTTTTTGTTTTACATCAAATATATAAAAATAGGATTAGGGTTTTAGGGTTAAATATTTAAGATTAGAGTTTTAGGGTTTTAAATAGGATTAGGGTTTTAGGGTTAAATATTTAAGATTAGGGTTTTAGGGTTTTAGGTCTAGATATTTAAGATTAGGGTTTTAGGGTTTAGTATTTCAGATTTAAGTCTAAGTCTTTCTGATTAGGGTTTTAGGATTTTCATACGTAGATAACATATATACACAAACACACATATACATATAATACATACATACATGTAGATACATATGCATACAAAAATATACATATTTTAGATTTAAATCTTTAAGATTAGGGTTTTAGGGTTATAACACCTACATAACATATACGCACACATACACATACACATATAATACATATATATATGTATACAGAAATATACATATTTTAGGTCTAGATATTTAAGATTAGGGTTTTAGGGTTTAGTATTTCAGATTTAAATCTAAGTCTTTCTAATTAGGGTTTAAGGATTTTAATACGTAGATAACGTATATACACAAACACACATATACATATAATACATACATACATGTAGATACACATGCATACAAAAATATACATATTTTAGATTTAAATCTTTAAGATTAGGGTTTTAGGGTTATAACACCTACATAACATATATGCACACATACACATACACATGTAATACATATATACACGTATATACACATGTATACAAAATATACATATTTTAGGTCTAGATATTTAAGATTAGGGTTTTAGGGTTTAGTATTTCATATTTAAATCTAAGTCTTTCTGATTAGAGTTTTAGGATTTTAATACGTAGATAACATATATACACAAACACACATATACATATAATACATACATACATGTAGATACACATGCATACAAAAATATACATATTTTAGATTTAAATCTTTAAGATTAGGGTTTTAGGGTTATAACACCTACATAACATATATGCACACATACACATACACATGTAATACATATATACATGTATATACACATGTATACAGAAATATACATATTTTAGGTCTAGATATTTAAGATTAGGGTTTTAGGGTTTAGTATTTCACATTTAAGTCTAAGTCTTTCTGATTAGGGTTTTAGGATTTTAATACGTAGATAACATATACACACAAGCACACATATACATATAATACATACATACATGTAGATACACATGCATACAAAAATATACATATTTTAGATTTAAATCTTTAAGATTAGGGTTTTAGGGTTATAACACCTACATAAGATATATGCACACATACACATGCACATGTAATACATATATACATGTATATACACATGTATACAGAAATATACATATTTTAGGTCTACATATTTAAGAATAGGGTTTTAGGGTTTAGTATTTCAGATTTAAGTCTTAAGTCTTTTTTATTAGGGTTTTAGGATTTTAATACGTAGATTACATATATACACAAACACACATATACATATAATACATACATACATGTAGATACACATGCATACAAAAATATACATATTTTAGATTTAAATCTTTAAGATTAGGATTTTAGGTTTATAACACCTACATAAGATATATGCACACATACACATGCACATGTAATACATATATACATGTATATACACATGTATACAGAAATATACATATTTTAGGTCTACATATTTAAGATTAGGGTTTTAGGGTTTAGTATTTCATATCTAGAATTTTAAGATTAGGGTTTTAATTAAATATATATAATTAATTATATAAAATTAAATATATAAAAATAGGATTACATAAGGAAAAAAAATCTGAATATATATATAAATATATATATATAATAAGATAATTATATACATAAATAGATATTAAAAGAGCTAGTGTTTTAAATAATTTAATCAAATATTTATAATTAAATTTATAAAATTAAATATATAAAAGTAGGATTACGTAAGGAAAAAAATCTGAATATATATATAAATTAGTTCTTTAGTACGGTGGATATCTTCTAAAGAGATAAATAGAGATAGCATAGAGAGTGCGAAACTCAATGCTATCGAGGCTGTTTGTATGGTAGAGAAATACTTTCCCACAAGTACTCTCACTATTCAATAGGTAGGTCTGGAGGCAGAGGAGGCGGTTGTTGTGGAGGCAGTGCGACGGACATTGTGTCGCCCGCTTCTACTCCTAGGACGAGTACCTCAGATGTAGGTACCCCACATAGTACACCACGCAGTACACCACATACACCTTGGGGTGCTCATGACCATGATGACTCCAAGGTGTATAGTATCCGAGATGCAGCTCCGGTGATGGATGCGACTCGCAAAGCAATGCGTGCACGCATACGACAGCTTTGCTCCATCCAGTTTGGACACTCCATCATGCGGAAATGGAGTGAACAGGATAAAGATCGGAAGAATTATATCACACAGACGATTTACCAGGAGTTCCGACCAGTCGATGGACAGTCGATTGTCAGTTCAGAGTGGATTCTGCATACTGCACGTGAGGTCATGTCGCATCGATGATCCGAGGCTCGTGATGCATTCAGAGAAGGCTTACCAAAGCCTGTGTGGTTAGATGTTGAGGAGTGGGACATGATTCGTGATGAGCAGCAGCAGGCTCCTGATCGATATGGCCAACAACAAAATGCCGTAGCCACACGTCTAGACACGATTGGACCGTCACATTTGGGCAGCGACGGATATGACACGATGCGTCATGAGTTTGTAAGTACCATTTCATTTATTGAATTTATTTGTGTTAAATTTCTCATATTTATTTCTCTAATCTTTTTATATTTGTTTCAGGAGCTGGCAATGGGTCGTCCTCCAACACGATCGGAGGAGTCTTATGGATATAGTCATGGGTTGACTGCACTATTGCAGGACTTGGAGGGACGCGTTGCGGTAGTTTCATGGGAGCGTTTGCGATGAGGTAATTAATTTATAAACTTGGTTTTTACTTCTTTGTAATTTTCATGTGAATTTATCTCACTCCATTAATGTTCTTTGTTGCAGGACTGTTGATATGGAACGTTCTTTGCATGTGTATGGCAGTGGAAGACCAATATTTTGTATTTGATTTCCATATGGCAATACATTGCTTTGCCACATTTTGTAAAAGCGTCATATATGACAGTGGTTTGCCACACTCTTGTACATGCTTCATTATTGAAATATATAACTTCTTTTGTACATGGTTCATTGTTCATTCTGATTATCGATCTCTTTTGTGTACACTAATACTCTGTTTCATGAAATCATATTTCGGTTGTCATTAGAGTACACATCACATGTACTCGGTTTTTTTTGGGCAGAGTGTATTGTCTTTTGTTCAGCAACATCATGGTAATGTTGCTGTAGAAAAAGACAAAACATTCTGCCCAAAAAACATTTTGTAGGTATGGTCGTCGGTATAAGCGACGGTACTCCCAGTAGTGTCATCAGAATAACCGTCGGTACACCCAGGAGGCGATGCAGCAGAAACCAGTTACTGATGCATATACCGACGTTTATACCGATGCATATACCGATGCATATACCGACGCTTTTACCGACGTCCAAACCGACGCCTATACCGACTCTTTGGTACCGACGCCGAAACCGACCTTGTATACACACATACATACACACATATACACACATGCATGCATGCATACACACACATACACATACACACACATGCATGCATACATACATACACACACATACACATACACACACATACACATACACACACATGTACACACATGCATACATACACACACATACATACACACACATACATACACACATGTACACATGCATACGTACACACACATATATACACACATGCATACATACACACATATACACACATGCATGTATATATACACACACATGTCCACACATGCATACATACACACATATGTACATACATACTCATATACTCACACATGCATACATAGACACACATACACATATACACACATGCATACATTCACACACACATACATACACACATGCACATATATACACACACATAAGGTAGTGTTTTAAATAAATATATATAATTAAATATATAAATTTTTTATTTTGAAGTTTTTTTTACATCAAATATAAAAAAATAGGTATAAGGTTTTTAGGCTATTTACACATATATACACATACACATATAATATATATATATATATATATATATATATATATAAATACATGTATACAGAAATATACATATTTTAGGTCTAGATACTTAAGATTAGGGTTTTAGGGTTTAGGCATACATATAACTCAATTATATTTATATTAAGAAAAAATATAGAGAAAAATAAGAAAAAAAATCTGAATATATAAATAAATATATATATAAAATATGATTAGGGTTTTAGGATTAGGGGTTTGAATTTTTATAGGTGTTTAAGTATTTAGGTTTCAGTATTTCAGATTTAAGTCTAAGTCTTTCTGATTAGGGTTTTAGGGTTTTCATACCTACATAACATATATACACAAACACACATATACATATAATACATACATACATGTAGATACACATGCATACAAAAATATACATATTTTACGTTTAAATATTTAAGATTAGGGTTTTAGGGTTTTAGCGCCTACATAACATATATACACACATACGCATACACATATAATACATATATACATGTAGATACACATGCATACAAAAATATACATATTTTAGGTCTATATCTTTAAGATTAGGGTTTTAGGATTTAGGCATACATATAACTCAATTATATTTATATTAAGAAAAAATATAGAGAAAAATAAGAAAAAAATCTGAATATATAAATAAATATATATATAAAATATGATTAGGGTTTTAGGATTAGGGGTTTGAATTTTTATAGGTGTTTAAGTATTTAGGTTTTAGTATTTCATATTTAAGTCTAAATCTTTCTGATTAGGGTTTTAGGGTTTTAATACCTACATAACATATATACACAAACACACATATACATATAATACATACATACATGTAGATACACATGCATACAAAAATATACATATTTTACGTTTAAATCTTTAAGATAAGGGTTTTAGGGTTTCAGGGTTTTAATGCGTACATAACATATATACACACATACACATACACATATAATACATATATACATGTAGATACACATGCATACAAAAATATACATATTTTAGGTCTATATCTTTAAGATTAGGGTTTTAGGGTTTACGCATACATATAACTCAATTATATTTATATTAAGAAAAAAAATAGAGAAAAATAAGAAAAAAAATCTGAATATATAAATAAAAATATCTAAAAAATATGATTAGGGTTGTAGGATTAGGGGTTTAGATTTTCATAGGTGTTTAAGTATTTAGGTTTTAGTATTTCAGATTTAAGTCTAAATCTTTTTATTAGGGTTTTAGGGTTTTAATACCTACATAACATATATACACAAACACACATATACATATAATGCATACATACATGTAGATACACATGCATACAGAACTATAAATATTTGACGTATAAATCTTTAAGATTAGGGTTTTAGGGTTTTAACACCTACATAACATATATACAGACATACATATACACATATAATACATATATACATGTAGATACACGTGCATACAAAAATATACATATTTTAGGTCTAGATTTTTAAGATTAGGGTTTTAACTAAATATACATAATTAAATACATATAATTAAATATATAAAAATAGGATTATGTAAGGAAAAAATCTGAATATTTAAATAAATATATATATAAAATATGATAATAATATACATAAATAAATAAAAAAGGAACTAGTGTTTTAGATAATTTAATTAAATATATATAATGAAATATATAAAATTAAATATATAAAAATAGGATTAAGTAAGGAAAAAATCTGAATATATAAATAAATATATATATAAAATAGGATAATTATATAGATAAATAAATATTAAAAAAACTATTATTTTAAAAAATTTAATTAAATATATATAATTAAATATATATATTTAAATATTTATAATTAAATATATAAAAATAGGAGTAAGTAAGGAGAAAATCTGAATATATACATAAATATATATATATATATATATATATATATATATATATATATATATATATATATATATATAATAAGATAATTATATACCTAAATAAATATAACAAGAACTAGTGTTTTAAATAATTTAATTAAATATATATATTTAAATATATAAAATAAGGATTAATTTTAATCATTTTAAATAGAGTGAATATATATACACATACACCTATACACATACTTATACACCTATCTATGTTCACATATATATACATATACACATATGCATACACATGCATACATATATATACATGTTTTAGGTCTAGGTCATTTAGATTAGGGTTTTAGGGTTTTAACACCTACATAACATATATACACACATACACATACACATATAATACATATATACATGTATATACACATGTGTATAGAAATATACATAATTTAGGTGTAGATCTTTAAAATTAGGGTTTTAGGGTTTAGGCATACATATAACTCAATTAAGAGGAAAAAAACTTGAATAAATAAATAAATATATATATATATATAATAGATTAGGGTTTTAAAATTAGGGTTTTAAGTTTTTCTAGGTATTTAAGTATTTAGGTTTAGTATTTTAGGTTTAAGTCTTTAAGAGTATGATTTTTAGGTTTAATAAAAAAACAAATGTTCTAAAATGTCCATATTGTAGCAGATGGCTTCTTTGGATCTTGAAGAGAGAATGGCATGTCCTTGCACACAATGCAAGTATCAAATTTATCGCAAACGACGGCTTTGTAATGCACATGTTAGAGAGTATGGATCCTTTGATAGGAATCGACTAGAAAACCTACGCTATCATTCACATGGTCCCCTAGGTGAGCAGATGGACCCAAACGACATTGCACGGGTAACCTCTCGTGGACAAAAGAGAGCAAAAAAGGACTTAGACGTACAAGTAATTACTAATAATATTACAAAGAATGAACATATGGAAGAGATGCTTGAAGCATTTTCTGAGATGGACGAAGATCATGATGGAGAAGGTGTCGAGAGTTTCATGGACACAACAAAAATTCCACGATCAAGAATCGATGAAGAATATGAAAACATGCGAAGCCTAGCTCGTTCACCACTTTACAATGGAGCAAAGATATTTGTACTACGTGCGTCACTCGCAATGCTCAATCTCCAATCCATTTATGGATGGTCAGATAGTAGTGTCACTGAATTGTTCAGGTACGTGGAGAACAAATTGGCTTTCATTGTTGTATCACAATAACTTTATTTACTAATATCGTTTTTATTGCTTATTGCAGGCTTCTTAAAGATCAATTTTTGCCACAAGGCAATGACATGCCTCCAACACGTGGAGATGCAAAAAAACTTTTACAGTCCATTGGAATGGATTACACTAAAATTCATGCTTGTCCGAATGATTGCATTCTCATTCGATAGTCGAGGAGGAAGAGATCATTGTTCGAGAACAAGAGGTCATTGAAGAAGAGGTCATTGTTCGAGAAGACGAAGCAATAGATGATGATCAGGAAGAAACCAGCATAGAAAGCGATTTAGAAGCCATTAATATAGAGATAGATATTCTCAGTGCATCGGATCTTCAAGAGGATGCTAGACTAGAGGACTTTTGAATAAAACACTTGTACGTACTAATTTTTGTTTTTTGTTTTTTGTTTATTCTCTATATTACTTTTCTTATCGCATTCTAATCATTTGAGTTCTTTTATTACAGAGCACGATGGGAGACAGTCCTCCAGTCACTCCACATTCCATGACAGAGGAGCAGTTTTTGGAGTTCATCTCTCATGTTCCCCCGCGTATATGGCCGTTGGATCACAGTATTGGATCGCTCGTGGTAGCACTCCTCCCGGCCTCACTCCTGGCGGCCTTACTCCTGTCGACCTCACTCGTGCTGGCCTCACTCCCACCGGTGTCACTCCCCCGGTGTCACTCCCGCCGGTGTCACTCCTTCCGGTGTCACTCCTGCGGGTGATGCTACTCCCGTAGGAGGTATGTCTCCTAGCTCTGTGACTCCACCACGACCATCTTTTGAGCCATCTCCTACTGGGTCTACTAGTATACATGTGCATTCGACACCTCAGCGCGATACAGGTTCTGGTTGGTCTCGTAGATCGAGGTCACGCTCTGGAGCAGGAGGTTCTAGGAGTGGATCTACAGGTAGGTCTGGAGGCGGAGGAGATGGCTGTTGTGGAGGCAGTGCGACGGACGTTGTGTCACCTACTTCTACTCCTAGGGTGAGTACCTCATATGTAGGTACGCCACGTAGTACACCACATGGAACACCACATACACCTTGGGGTGCTCATGACCATGATGACTCCAAGGTGTATACTATCCGAGATGGAGCTCCGGTGATGGATGCGGCTGGCAAAGCAATGCGTGCATGCATACGATAGCTTTGCTACATCCACTTTGGACACTCTATCATGCTAAAATGGAGTGAACAGGATAAAGATCGGAAGAATTATATCACAGAGACGATTTATGAGGAGTTTCGATTAGCCGATGGACAGTCTCTTATCAACTTAGAGTGGATTCTGCACACCGCACGTGAGGTTATGTCCCCTCGACGATCCGAGGCTCGTGATGCTTTCAGAGGAGGCTTACCAAAGCCTGTATAGTTAGATGTTGAGGAGTGGGACGTGATTCGTGACAAGCAGCAGCAGACTCGTGATCGATATCGCCAGCAACGAGATGCCGGAGCCACACGTTTAGATACGGTCCCACTCCTCAGCATCTAACCATACAGGCTTAGGTAAGCCTCCTCTGAAAGCATCACGAGCCTCCGATCGTCGATGGGACATAACCTCACGTGCGGTGTGCAAAATCCACTCTAAACTAACAAGAGACTATCCATCGGCCGGTCGGAACTCTTGATAAATCGTCTGTGTGATATAATTCTTCTGATCTTTATCCTGTTCACTCCATTTCAGCATGATAGAGTGTCCAAGCTGGATGGAGCAAAGCTATCATATGCGTGCACGCATGGCTTTGCTAGCCGCATCCATCACCGGAGCTCCATCTCGGATAGTATACACCTTGGACTCATCATGGTCATGAGCACCCCAAGGTGTACGTGGTGTTCCACGTGGTGTACTACGTGGCGTACCTACATCTGAGGTGCTCGCCCTAGGAGTAGAAGCGGACGACACAACGTCCGTTGCACTTCCTCGACAAGAGCCGCCTCCTCCACCTCCAAACCTACTTGTAGATCCACTCCTAGAACCTCCTGCTCCAGAGCATGACCTAGATCTACGAGACCGACCAGAACTTGTATCACGCTGAGGTATCGAATGCACATGTCTACTAGTAGACCCAATAGGAGATGGCTGAAAAGATGGTTGTGGTGGAGTCACAAAGCTAGGAGACATACCTCCTACGGGAGTAGCACCACGCACAGGAGTGACACTGACAAGAGTGACACCGGCGGGAGTGACACCGATGGGAGTGAGGCCAATGGGAGTGAGGCCGGCAGAAGTAAGGCCGCCAAGAGTGAGGCCGGGAGGAGTGCTACCACGAGCGATCCAATACTGTGATGCAACGGCCATATACGCGGGAGGAACCTGAGAGATGAACTCGAAAAACTGCTCCTCTGTCATGGAATGTGGAGTGACTGGAGTACTGTCTCCCATCGTGCTCTGTAATAAAAGAACTCAAATAATTAGAATGTGATAATAAAAGTAATATAGAGAATAAAAAAAAAAACAAAAATTAGTACGTACAAGTGTTTTATTCAAAAGTCCTCTAGTCTAGCATCCTCTTGAAGATCCGATGCACAGAGAATATCTATCTCTATATTGATGGCTTCTAAATCACTTTCTATGCTAGTTTCTTCATGATCATTGTCTATTGCTTCGTCTTCTCGAACAATGATCTCTTCTTCAATGACCTCTTGTTCTCGAACAATGATGTCTTCCTCCTCGAGTATCGAATGAGAATGCAATCATTCTAACAAGCATGAATTTCAGTATAATCCATTCCAATGGACTGTAAAAGTTTTTTTGCATCTCCACGTGTTGGAGGCATGTCATTTCCCACTTGAAAAAATTGATCTTTAAGAAGCGTGCAATAAGCAATTAAAACGATATTAGTAAATAAAGTTATTGTGATACAACAATGAAAGCCAATTTGTTCTCCACTTACCTGAACAATTCAGTGACACTACTATCTGACCATCCATAAATGGATTGCAGATTGAGCATCACGAGTGACGCACGTAGTACAGATATCTTTGCTCCATTGTAAAGTGGTGAATGAGCTAGGCTTCGCAAGTTTTCATATTCTTCATCGACTCCTAATCGTGGAATTTTTGTTGTGTCCATGGAACTCTCGACACCTTCTCCATCATGATCTTCGTCCATCTCATAAAATGCTTCAAGCATCTCTTCCATATGTTCATTCTGTGTAATATTATTAGTACTTGCTTGTACGTCTAAGTCCTTTTTTGCTCTCTTTTGTCCACGAGAGGTTACCGGTGCAATGACGTTTGGGTCCATCTGCTCACCTAGGGGACCATGCGAATGATAGTGTAGGTTTTCCAGTCGATTCCTCTCAAAGGATCCATACTCTCTAACATGTGCATTACAAATCCATCGTTTCCGATAAATTTGACACTTGCATTGTGTGCAAGGACATGCCATTCTCTCTTCAGGATCCAAAGAAGCCATCTGCTACAATATGGACATTTTAAAACATTTGTTCTTTTATTAAACCTAAAAATCATACTCTTAAAGACTTAAACCTAAAATACTAAACCTAAATACTTAAATACCTAAACAAACTTAAAACCCTAATTTTAAAACCCTAATCTATTTTATATATGTATTTGTTTATTTATTCAGGTTTCTTTCCTCTTAATTGATTTATATGTATGCCTAAACCCTAAAAACCTAATTTTAAAGATCTATACCTAAATTATGTATATTTCTATACACATGTGTATATACATGTATATATGTATTATATGTGTATGTGTATGTGTGTATATATGTTATGTAGGTGTTAAAACCCTAAAACCCTAATCAAACTGACCTAGACCTAAAACATGTATATATATGTATGCATGTGTATATATATGTGTATATGTGTATATATGTGAATATAGATAGGTGTATAAGTATGTGTGTATGTGTATGTGTATATATATTCACTCTATTTAAAATAATTAAAATTAATCCTATTTTTATATATTTAATTATATATATTTGATTAAACTATTTAAAACACTAGTTCTTGTTATATTTATTTATATATATAATTATCTTATTATATATATATATATATATATATATATATATATATATATATATATATATATATATATATATATATATATATATGTATGTATATATTCAGATTTTCTCATTACTTAATCCTATTTTTATATATTTAATTATAAATATTTAATTATATATATTTAATTAATTTTTTTAAAATAAAAGTTCTTTTTATATTTATTTATCTATATAATTATCCTATTATATATATATATATATTTATTTATATATTCAGATATTTTCCTTACTTAATCCTATTTTTATATATATAATTTTATATATATTTAAGTATATATATTTAATTAAATTATTTAAAACACTAGTTCCTTTTTTATTTATTTATGTATATAATGATATTATTTTATATATATATTTATTTAAATATTCAGATTTTTTCCTTATGTAATCCTATTTTTATATATTTAATTATATGTATTTAATTATATATATTTAATTAAAACCCTAATCTTAAAAATCTAGACCTAAAGTATGTATATTTTTGTATGCATGTGTATCAACACGTGTATATGTATTATATGTCTATATGTATGTGTGTATATATGTTATGTAGGTGTTAAAACCCTAAAACCCTAATCTTAAAGATTAAGACCTAAAATATGTATATTTCTGTATGCATGTGTATCTACATGTATGTATGTATTATATGTATATGTGTGTTTGTGTATATATGTTATGTAGGTATTAAAACCCTAAAACCCTAATCAGAAAGATTTAGACTTAAATCTAAAATACTAAAACCTAAATACTTAAACACCTATAAAAATCTAAACCCATAATCCTAAGACCCTAATCATATTTTATATATATTTTTATTTATATATTCAGATTTTTTTTCTTATTTTTCTCTATATTTTTTCTTAATATAAATATAATTGAGTTATATGTATGCCTAAACCCTAAAACCTTAATCTTAAAGATATAGACCTTAAATATGTATATTTTTGTATGCATGTGTATCTACATGTATATATGTATTATATGTGTATGTGTATGTGTATATATATGTTATGTACGCGTTAAAACCCTAAAACCCTAATCTTAAAGATTTAAACGTAAAATATGTATATTTTTGTATGCATGTGTATCTACATGTATGATTGTATTATATGTATATGTGTGTTTGTGTATATATGTTATGTAGGTATTAAAACCCTAAAACCCTAATAAAAAGGATTTAGACATATACACACATACATACACACACACATATAAACACACATGCATGCATACATACACACGCACATATACACACATGCATGCATACACACATATACACACATGCATACATACACACACACATATACACATATGTATACACACATATACACACATGCATGCATACATACACACACATACACATACACACACATGCATGCATACATACATACACACACATACACATACACACACATGCATACATACACACACATACATACACACACATGTACACATGCATACATACACACACATATATACACACATGCATACATACACACATATACACACATGCATGTATATATACACACACATGTACACACATGCATACATACACACACATATGTACATACATACTCATATACTCACACATGCATACATAGACACACATACCCATATACACACATGCATACATTCACACACACATACATACACATATGCACATATATACACACACATAAGGTAGTGTTTTAATTAAATATATAAATTCTTTATTTTGAAGTTTTTTTTACATCAAATATATAAAAATAGGATTAGGGTTTTTAGGCTATTTACACATACATACACATACACATATAATTAATATATATATATATATATATATATATATATATATGTATATACACATGTATACAGATTTAAGTCTAAGTCTTTCTGATTAGGGTTTTAGGGTTTTAATACCTACATAACATATATACACAAACCCACATATACATATAATGCATACATACATGTAGATACATATGCATACAAAAATGTACATATTTTATGTTTAAATCTTTAAGATTACAGTTTTAGGGTTTTAACGCCTACATAACATATATACACACATACACATACACATATAATACATATATACATGTAGATACACATGCATACAGAAATATACATATTTTAGGTCTATATCTCTAAGATTAGGGTTTTAGGGTTTAGGCATACATATAACTCAATTATATTTATATTAAGAAAAAATATAGAGAAAAATAAGTAAAAAATATAAATATATAAATAAAAATATATATAAAATATGATTAGGGTTTTAGGATTAGGGGTTTAGATTTTTATAGGTGTTTAAGTATTTAGGTTTTAGTATTTCAGATTCAAGTCTTAATCTTTGTGATTAGGGTTTTAGGGTTTTAATACCTACATAACATATATACACAAACACACATATACATATAATACATACGTACCTGTAGATACACATGCATACAAAAATATACATATTTTATGTTTAAATCTTTAAGATTAGGGTTTTAGGGTTTTAATGCGTACATAACATATATACACACATACACATACACATATACTACATATATACATGTAGATACACATGCATACAAAAATATACATATTTTAGGTCTATATCTTTAAGATTAGGGTTTTAGGGTTTAGACATACATATAACATAAATAAATATAAGATGAACTAGTGTTTTAAATAATTTAATTAAATATATATAATAAAATAAATAAAATATAAAATAGGATAATTATATAGGTAAATAAATATAAAAAGAACTAGTATTGTAAAAAAATTAATTTAATATATATAATTAAATATTTATAATTAAATATATAGAAATAGGATTAAATAAGGAGAAAATCCGAATATATACATAAATATATATATATATAAAATAAGATAATTATATATAGAAATAAACATAACAAGAACTAGTGTTTTAAATAATTTAATTAAATATATATAATTAAATATATAAAAATAGGATTAATTTTAATCATTTTAAATAGAGTGAATATATATACACATACACATACTCACATACTTATACACCTATCTATATTCACATATATATACATATACACATATATATACACATGCATACATATATATACATGTTTTAGATCTAGGTGAGTTTGATTAGGGTTTTAGGGTTTTAACACCTACATAACATATATACACACATACACATACACATATAATACATATATACATGTATATACACATGTGTATAGAAATATACATAATTTAGGTATAGATCTTTAAAATTAGGGTTTTAGGGTTTAGGCATACATATAACTCAATTAAAAGGAAAAAGACCTGAATAAATAAATAAATATATATATAAAATAAATTAGGGTATTAAAATTATGGTTTTAAGTTTTTTTTAGGTATTTAAGTATTTAGGTTTAGTATTTTAGGTTTAAGTCTTTAAGAGTATGATTTTTAGGTTTAATAGAAAAACAAATGTTCTAAAATGTCCATATTGTAGCAGATGGCTTCTTTGGATCCTGAAGAGAGAATGGCATGTCCTTGCACACAATGCAAGTATCAAATTTATTGGAAACTATGGCTTTGTAATGCACATTTTAGAGAACTTTTATTATCGCATTCTAATTATTAATTTCTTTTATTATAGAGCACGATGGGAGACAATCCTCCAGTCACTCCACATTCCATGATAGAGGAGCAGTTTTTGGAGTTCATCTCTTAGGTTCCTCCCGCGTATATGGCTGCTGGATCACAGTATTGGATCACTCATGGTAGCACTCCTCCCGGCCTCACTCCTGGCAGCCTTACTCCTCCCGGCCTCACTCCCACTAGCCTCACTCCCACCGGTGTCACTCCTGTCGGTGTCACTCCCGCCGGTGTCACTCCTACAGGTGTCACTCCTGCGGGTGCTGCTACTCCCGTAGGAGGTATGTCTCCTAGCTCTGTGACTCCACCACGGCCATCTTTTCAGCCATCTCCTACTGGGTCTACTAGTAGACATGTGTGTTCGACACCTCAGCACGATACAGGTTCTGGTCGGTCTCGTAGATCGAGGTCACGCTCTGGAGCAGGAAGTTCTAGGAGTGGATCTACAGGTAGGTCTGGAGGCGGAGGAGGCGCCTGTTGTGGAGGCAATGCGACGGACGTTGTGTCGCCTACTTCTACTCCAAGGGCGAGTACCTCATATGTAGGTACGCCATGTAGTACACCACATGGAATAGCACATACACCTTGGGGTGCTCATGACCATGATAACTCCAAGGTGTATACTATCCGAGATGGAGCTCTGGTGATGGATGCGACTGGAAAAGCAATGCATGCACGCATATGAATTTGCTCCATCCAGATTGGACACTCTATCATGCTAAAATGGAGTGAACAGGATAAATATCGGAAGAATTATATCACACAGACGATTTATCAAGAGTTCCGATCAGCCGATGGACAGTCTCTTATCAGCTTAGAGTGGATTCTGCACACCCTAAGTGAGGTTATGTTCCATCGACAATCCAAGGCTCGTGATGCTTTCAGAGGAGGCTTACCAAAGCCTGTATAGTTAGATGCTGAGGAGTGGGACGTGATTCATGACAAGCAGCAGCAAACTCCTGATCGATATCCCGAGCAGCGAGATGCCGTAGCCACACATTTAGATATGGTCCCACTCCTCAGCATCTAACCATACAGGCTTTGGTAAGCCTCCTCTGAAAGCATCACGAGCCTCCGATCATCGATGGGACATAACCTCACGTGCAGTATGCAAAATCCACTCTGAACTGACAAGAGACTGTCCATCGACTGGTCAGAACTCCTGATAAATCATGTGTGTGATATAATTCTTCCGATCTTTATCCTGTTCACTCCATTTCAGTATGATAGTGTCCAAGCTCGATGGAGCAAAGCTATCGTATGCGTGCACACATTGCTTTGCTAGCCGCATCCATCATCGGAGCTCCATCTCGGATAGTATACACCTTGGACTCATCATGGTCATGAGCACCCCAAGGTGTATGTGGTGTTCCACGTGGTGTACTACGTGGTGTACCTATATCTGAGGTACTCGCCCTAGGAGTAGAAGTGAGCGACACAATGTCCGTCGCACTGCCTCCACAACAGCCGCCTCCTCCACCTCCAGACCTACCTATAGATCCACTCCTAGAACCTCCTGCTCCAGAGCGTGACCTTGATCTACGAGACCGACCAGAACTTGTATCACGCTGAGGTATCGAACACACATGTCTACTAGTAGACCCAGTAGGAGATGGCTCTAAAGATGGTCGTGGTGGAGTCACAAAGCTAGGAGACATACCTCCTACGGGAGTAGCAGCACCCGCAGGAGTGACACCGGCAGGAGTGACACCGGTAGGAGTGACACCGGCGGGAGTGACACCGGCGGGAGTGAGGCCAATGGGAGTGAGGCCGGCAGAAGTAAGGCCGCCAGGAGTGAGGCTAGGAGGAGTGCTACCACGAGCGATCCAATATTGTGATGCAGCGGCCATATACGCGGGAGGAACCTGAGAGATGAACTCCAAAAACTGCTCCTCTGTCATGGAATGTGGAGTGACTAGAGGACTGTCTCCCATCGTGCTCTGTAATAAAAGAACTCAAATAATTAGAATGTGATAATAAAAGTAATATAGAGAATAAACAAAAAAAAACAAAAATTATTACGTACAAGTGTTTTATTCAAAAGTCCTGTAGTCTAGCATCCTCTTGAAGATCCGATGCATGGAGAATATCTATCTCTACATTGATGGCTTCTAAATCACTTTCTCTACTGGTTTCTTCCTGATCATCGTCTGTTGCTTTGTCTTCTTGAACAATGACCTCTTCTTCAATGACCTCTTGTTCTCGAACAATGATCTCTTCCTCCTCGACTATGGAATAAGAATGCAATCATTCTGACAAGCATGAATTTTAGTAAAATCCATTCCAATGGACTGTAAAATTTCTCTCGCATCTCCACGTGTTGGAGGCATGTCATTGCCCACTGGCAAAAATTGATCTTTAAGAAGCCTGCAATAAGCAATTAAAACGATATTAGTAAATAAAGTTATTGTGATACAACAATGAAAGCCAATTTGTTCTCCACTTACCTGAACAATTCAGTGACACTACTATCTGACCATCCATAAATGGATTGCAGATTGAGCATCACGAGTAACGCACGTAGTACAGATATCTTTGCTCCATTGTAAAGTGGTGAACGAGCTAGGCTTCGCATGTTTTCATATTCTTCATCGACTCTTGATCGTGGAATTTCTGTTGTGTCCATGAAACTCTCGACACCTTCTCCATCATGATCTTCGTCCATCTCATAAAATGCTTCAAGCATCTGTTCCATATGTTCATTCTGTGTAATATTATTAGTACTTGCTTGTACATCTAAGTCCTTTTTTGCTCTCTTTTGTCCACGAGAGGTTACCGGTGCAATGACGTCTGGGTCCATCTGCTCACTTCGGGGACCATGCGAATGATAGTGTAGGTTTTCTAGTTGACTCAGATCAAAGGATCCATACTCTCTGACATGTGCATTACAAATCCGTTGTTTCCGATAAATTTGATACTTGCATTGTGTGCAAGGACATGCCATTCTCTCTTCAGGATCCAAAGAATCCATTTGCTACAATATGGACATTTTAGAACATTTGTTTTTTTATTAAACCTAAAAATTATACTCTTAAAGACTTAAACCTAAAATACTAAACCTAAATACTTAAATACCTAAAAAAACTTAAAACCCTACTTTAAATACCCTAATCTATTTTATATATGTATTTATTTATTTATTGAGGTTTTTTTCCTCTTAATTGAGTTATATGTATGCCTAAACCCTAAAACCCTAATTTTAAAGATCTATACCTAAATTATGTATATTTCTATACACATGTGTATATACATGTATATATGTATTATATGTGTATGTGTATGTGTGTATATATGTTATGTAGGTGTTAAAACCCTAAAACTCTAATCAAACTGACCTAGACCTAAAACATGTATATATATGTATGCATGTGTATATATACATGTATATGTATATATATGTGAATATAGATAGGTGTATAAGTATGTATGTATGTGTATGTGTATATATATTCACTATATTTAAAATGATTAAAATTAATCCTATTTTTATATATTTAATTACATATATTTAATTATATATATTTAATTAAATTATTTAAAACACTAGTTCTTGTTATATTTATTTATGTATATAATTATCTTATATATATATATATATATATATATATATATATATATATATATATATATATATATATATATATATATATATATATATATATATATATATATATATATATATATATATATATATATATTTATGTGTATATATTTTGATTTTTACTTAATCCTATTTTTATATATTTAATTATAAATATTTAATAATATATATTTAATTAATTTTTTTTAAATACCAGTTCTTTTTATATTTATTTATCTATATAATTATCCTATTTTATATATATATATTTTTTATATATTCAGATTTTTTCCTTCCTTAATCCTATTTTAATATATTTAATTTTATAGATTTAATTATATATATTAACTTAAACTATTTAAAACACTAGTTCCTTTTTTATTTATTTATGTATATAATTATCTTATTTTATATATATATTTATTTAAATATTCAGATTTTTTCCTTACGTAATCCTATTTTTATATATTTATATATATGTATTTAATTATATATATTTAATTAAAACCCTAATCTTAAAAATCTAGACCTAAAATATGTATATTTTTGCATGCATGTGTATGTACATGTATATATGTATTATATGTATATATGTATTATATGTATATATGTATTATATCTATCTATCTATCTATCTATCTATCGATCTATCTTTCTATCTATCTATCTATCTATCTATCTATCTATCTATCTATCTATCTATATATCTATCGATCTATCTATCTATCTATCTATCTATCTATCTATCTATCTATCTATCTATCTATCCATCTATCTATCTATCTATCTATCTATCTATCTATCTATCTATCTATCTATCTATCTATCTATCTATCTATCTATCTATCTATCTATCTATCTATCTGTTTGTTTGTCTGTCTGTCTGTCTGTCTGTATATCTGTCTATCTGTCTATCTATCTATCTATCTATCTATCTATCTATCTATCTATCTATCTATCTATCTATCTATCTATCTATCTATCTATCTATCTATCTATCTATCTATCTATCTATCTATCCATCTATCCATCTATTTATCTATATATCTATCTATCTATTTATCTATCTATCTATCTATCTATATATCTATCTATCTATCTATCTATCTATCTAACTATCTATCGATCTATCTTTGTATCTATCTATCTATCTATCTATCTATCTATCTATCTATCTATCTATCTATCTATCTATCTATCTATCTATCTATCTATCTATCTATCTATCTATCTATATATCGATCTATCTATTGATCTAGTGAAAATGCAGTGGATAAAATGAATGGCTTCCATTCTCATGTCCTCTCAAACGTGTGAGAATTTTCCTTACCAATTTTGCCTCTTCAATATCTTCATCAATTGCTCCTAATGCATTTGTAATGTCCTTCATCCTTGCTACATAACCAAAAATAGATTGAGAAGCCTTCTAAGACTTCTTGAATGTGGTGAATGCTTCCCATAAAGATGCCTTCCTTGACTTTGTGGTGTTTTGGAAATGTTCTTGAAAAGCATTCCATATGTGACTTGCACTTTCAAGTCCTCTAATATGAGGTAGCAAGTAATCATTCACTCCCATGTAGATAATGCTCCTAGCTTGATCATCCTTCTTCACCCCTATCTTCAAATCTGAGAGCTCATACCTAGTTGGAACACTAGGATATAAAAGTAAGCAGAAATGTGCAAATTCTGCACATTCGAAGAACCAAGACAAAGATGAGAAAAAATTAGAAAAGGAGAAATTGTTTTGTAAGTACTGTAAAGGGAATGATCATATCATAAAGAACTGTCCAAAACTGGCTGCAAAAGAGGCAAACAAGAAAGAGGCTAGAATGGTTGTTGCAGAAGCCTCTACACCAAAAACGGAGTCTGCTAATCTTGTGCAGGAAGAAGAACAGGCGTTCACTACAGTTTGTAGTTTTGACCCATCTTCTCATGAGCAGTGCATGTCTGCAGTAGACTCAGATGTTTGGTACTTTGACAGTGGGGCGATCAAACATATTACCTCGCAGCGTAGTTTTTTCTCTTCACTCGAGCCTGCCCCTACAGGGAATACTGTTACATCGCCAACAACTCCTCTTATCCCGTTATGGGAGTTGGTAAGATCATTTTGACTACTGTTGATGGTAGTTCCTTCACTTTGTCAGATGCTTTATTTGTGCCAGGGATCAAGAAGAATCTGTTATCAGTTTTTGCATTAGCCAAGATCGGCATGGTTGTGAAATTTGTTGATGACAGATGTACACTTCATGATCTGTCAAATGGCGATGTTATTATTGCTTTTCACATTTTATGTCGTAAGTTGTATAAACTCATAGACTATGAAAGATCTGAAAATGATTTGGCATGTGTAGTAAATGATTCTCACGCTATGTCAGATGCAAAGCTTTGGCATGCACGCTTTGGTCATCTGAATTTTGCTAGTTTGCTACGCCTGCAGAAATCTGAAATGGTGTCCTCTTTGCCCAAACTTAAGCAACCTGGAAAACATGTTTGTGAAGGCTGTATTTTGGGCAGAATGCAGCGTTTCTCCTTTCCAAAAGATGGTTCAATTCGGGCTACATAGAAATTGCAGCTTGTACATAGTGATGTGTATGGTCCTATGTAGACACCCTCTTTTGGAAATTACCTTTACTTTGTGACTTTCATTGATGATTTTTCCAAGCATGCATGGGTATATCCACTCAAATCAGAGTCCGAAGTGTTCATGCGCTTTAAGCAGTTTTTGGTTTTGGCTGAAAATCTGTCAGCATGTAAAATGGGCACCCTCCGTTCTGATCGAGGGGGGGAATATATGTCTTCTAAATTTAATGCATTTCTGGATGAACATGGGATAAAACACTAGTGTACACTACTGTATATACCTCAATAGAATGGAGTTGTTGAACGAAAGAACAAGTCACTCATGGAGATGGCGAGGTGCATGGTCAAGAGTCAGGCTTTACCACATAGTTTCTGGCTTGAGGCTGTCATGTGTGTAGCATATGTACTGAACAGGTGTCCCACTAAACCGATGCAGTCTATCACTCCATATGAGGCTTGGCATGACCGCAAGCCATTTGTTGCTCATGTGCATGTTTTTGGTTGTTTGGCATATGCAATAGTGCCTGAACAAATCGCAGAAAATTGGATGATAAGGCAGTAAAGTGTATTTTTGTTGGGTACAGTTTTGAAAGTAAAGGCTATCGTCTGTATCATCCACAGACTAAACATATTCTGGTTAGCTGTGATGTTATCTTTGTGGAAGATTCTATTCAGCCATTGCTTTCATGTACTAAGTAGACATCTATTAGCTCCGAAGACATGTATGATACTTTGATGCCTCTTTTTACAGGTGGACAGTCTAGTGCTAGTCCTAATGAGGCAACTTCTGAGCCTTTGCAGGTTTCATATGATGATGTAGATCATTCCATTTCTGATGCAGATTTACATGATGCACTTGTTGATGAGAGAGCTGATATTGAGCAGGCAAAAACTATGCCAAAATTGTTGGAGCAGAGCAATCATCAATAAGTGATTACATGAAGTCCAAAAGTGAAAAGATATGTGGAAGGATGAAGATTACTTTCAAAGGAAGAAAATAGAATCAGAAATGTTTCTTTTGTATATTACTCTTGTAAATAGTTCAATGTATTTTAAAAAAAAGGATGACGAGTTAGACTCGTATATATATCTACAGATATGTATTCGTAGAAAGAGAGAGTGATATAGATCAGATAGAGAAGACAATAGGTGAATAGGTGATGAACATTGTATGTATCATCAACCATATGTATGAAAAGTAATGAAGAAGAAAATGTTGTAGAATTCTGCGCGTCGATCTTCTCTCCCATTCTCCTTCTGTGCTTAATCTTTTGAGGAATCCTTTTGCACTTATCTAAGTCCATAGCTAATCTATCTATGGTTAGAATTTGAGAGGTTAACTGCAATCAGGCTGAGAGAATTTTGATTAGGAACATTCATATGTAAGAATGTTCTAAGAGTCGTAAAATCTGGCGCACATTTCATCTTCAAAGAAATAGTCAGTGCTCAGTCCACAGTGTAAAGTTTTACACAAGTGAGGGCTTAAAATCTAAGTTGGAAGGTAAGCCATCTATGGCTAAAAGATCTTGATCAAACGGGTTCAACATTGTGAGAACCAGTGCTAAGAAGTTGCAGGTGTCAAAGTCGCCATTGCAGAGAAGCTCTTTCAGACATAGGTAAAGTGTTTCACACATTTCTCAGTATGTACTCAATCATTTTGAGAAATTTAACTTGGTAAAGTTGCGCAATCTCAAGGCGAAGTGTTGTGCAAAGTTTTGTCAAAAACTTTACAGAATTGATTAGTCAATGAGTGATTAATCTGCAGCAGACTTTTCTAAAGAAATTGAATTTTTCAGAATATTCAATTTTCTGATAAATTGGTGAATGATCTCTAAGTTTGGTGGAGTCTAAGGTTAATCTTGATATAGAGGTGATCTAACTTCAAGGTTAACTTGTTCTTTTGGAGATTAACACTCTCCATCAGTGGTATCAGAGCAGGTTGTGTCAAAATTGAAAAAAAAAGAAGACTCCGACTACTTCAGAAATATAAATCTTTACATCTCGAAGGTGCAAAGGTTAAAGTGTGAAGAAAGATTGAAGGAAGACATACAAAGAGTATCAAAAGGATCAGAAGGAGCAACATTCGAAGTAAAGGTACATTCATTATCTGTAAAGGTTAAAGTTTTGAGACTACAGGTGAAGCAAGGATGGGAGATAGTCTCCAAATTGAAAAGTTGGATAGAGAGAACTATCCTGCATGGTCTATGAGGATGGAAGCTCATCTTATGAGCAAAGATCTGATAGGATACATCACAGGAGATGAAGAAAAGCCAGAATTCAGAGATCCTAGTGTTCCAACTAGGGAGGAGCTTGCAGACTTGAAGAATTGGATGAAGAAAGATGCTCAAGCAAGGAGCATAATTTACATGGCAGTCAATGACTATTTGCTTCCTCACATTAGAGGACTTGAAAGTGCATGTGACATTTGGAATGCTTTGGAGGAGCATTTCCAAAACACAACCAAATCAAGGAAGGCTTCACTATGGGCAGAATTTACTACCTTCAAGAAGAAGGCCTCACAATCAATCTCTGATTATGTGACAAAGATGAAGGACATTGCAGATTCTCTAGGTGCAGTGGATGAAGACATTGAAGAAGACAAATTGGTAAGACAAATACTCACAGGGCTAAGAGGAGATGAGAAGTGGAAGCCCTTCATTTTATCTACAGAACTTTCATTAGATCACTTTACTCCTGATTTGAATCAATTGTTAGGTCATATGCTAACTTTTGAGAATGATGTCAAAGGAGATGTTGATAAGAGTGCAGGTCATGCAATGTACTCTAAAGACAAGAAGAAAGCTAACAAAGGAAAGCAACAATCAGGTGAAGAAGAAGGTACATCAAACCAAGCAAATTTCATAAGAGGAAGAGGAAATGGCAGAAGTAGAGGAAGAGGAAGAAACAACAAAGATAATGCAAGAGCTTGTTGGATATGTGGTAAGACCAATCATCTATCTCATGATTGTTGGCATAATAATCAAAACAATGGTAATTATCAGAACTTTAATCAAAGAGCAAGAGGTGGTAGATTTCAGAGAGGAAATTTCAGAGGTAGAGGTGGTAGGAATTCTTTTGGAAGAGGTGGAGGAAGAAGCTTCCAAAATCAATCCTATAATAACACCTACTACAACTATGCATCAGATCAGAAGGAGGATTCGACTCTCATTATGAATACATGTGAAACCTCACATGAGGACATGAGAGTGTTCTATATTGATTCAGGATGTAGTAATCATTTAAGTGGAAATATTGCTTTGATGACTGACCTAGATCATAATGCAATTAATCATACAGTTCAGACAGGTGATAATACAAAGCATAAGGTAAAGTCAATTGGTTCAGTCAAAGCTAAGGATGGGAGCACTCTTCTGAGTAAGGTTCTTTATGTTCCCACAATCCCAAAGAATTTGATCAGTGTAGGTCAAATTGTGGAAAAAGGATATGAGGTAAGGTTCACCAATGATGGGGTTTATGTTGAAGACCCTAGTCAAGGGTATAAACAGGTTGTTACAGGAAAGAAAGAAGGAAGGCTTTTCACATTGAAGGTACAAGGAAATGTTGGACATGCTATGTTCACATATGGAGAGCAGAAGGTGTCAGAATTGGATCTTTGGCACAAAAGACTTGGACACTTTAATGAAAGAGGTATTAAAGAAATGATTAATAATGATTCAGTGCTTGGATTGCCTAACATTGCAGGTCAACACATGACATACAGATGTGAGGCATGTCAATTAGGTAAGGCTCATAAGCAATCCTATTCCAAGCATGGGTTTATGTATTCAGATAGACTTGAATTGGTGCATACAGATGTGTGGGGTCCTTCAAAGGACTTTAGTATAAATGGTTCAAGATATTATGTCATATATGTTGATGATGCTACCAGGTGGATCACAATTTATGTGATTAAAGAAAAGTCAGAAGTGTTTAATACATTTAAACACTATCATGCATATGCAGAAAGGATTACAGGTCAAAAATTAAAGAGACTAAGGTCAGATGGAGGGGGAGAGTATTTTTCAAATGAGTTCAATGATTATTTGTGGAATGCAGGTATAAAGAGAGAAGTTACTTGCAGGTATTCTCCTCAACAAAATGGGGTAGCAGAAAGAAGAAACAGGACACTTGTTGAATTTGCAAGGTCCATGATGAAAGAGAAGAATTGCCCAAATTATTTGTGGGCTGAGGCTGTTAATACAGCTACATATTTGGTTAATAGATTGCCTTGTAAAGCTTTGTAGGGCATGACACCATATGAAGCTTGGTGGGGTAAGAAACCTACCTTGGATCATTGCAGAATATTTGGATGCTTGGCATATGCATATGTGCCATCTCAATTGAGGCATAAGTTGGAGCCTAAGGCAGAAAAGTATGTATTCATTGGTTATGATGATAAGCAAATGGGATATAGGTTGTGGAGTCCATCCACAAAGCAATTCCTTGTATCCAAGGATGTTACATTTGATGAGCAAGGTACTTGGTATGCAGGTAAATATAATGTACATGCAGATGATGAAGAAGTAGTGGAACAAAGAAAAGGTAAAGCAAAGATTCAATTACTTGATGAAAGTGAGAACAATGAAGTACAGGTTGAATATGAAGAGAGGCCAAGGTTTGATCCAGAATGTGATGAACCAGAAACTTCAAGAAGTGCAGAAGTTAGGAGGTCATCTAGGCACAAATGGCAACCTACAAGGTATAGCTATGACACTTCATTCTTAACTACTAAAGATTATGCTTATTTGGTAAAAGCAGATGAAGACCCTTCTACATATGAAGAGGCCAAAGGGAAGAAGAATTGGGAAGATGCTATGCAAGAGGAGTATGATGCATTGATAGAGAATCAAACATGGGATTTGGTTCCTAAACCTAATAGTCAGAAAATCATTGGTTGTAAGTGGGTTTACAAGACTAAAAGATTTGCAGATGGAAGTGTGTCTAGGTACAAAGCTAGACTTGTTGTGAAAGGGTATGCACAGACATATGGAGTGGACTATGATGAGACTTATAGTCCTGTGGCAAAGATGACAACCATCAGGACACTCATAGCAATTGCTGCTTGCAAAGGTTGGAAGTTATCTCAATTAGATGTAAAAAATGCTTTCTTGAATGGTTACATTTCAGATGAAGTCTATATGGAGCAACCAGATGGATTCAAGGATCAAGTGAGTCCAAATTATGTGTGTAAGCTCAAGAGAGCTTTGTATGGGTTGAAGCAGGCCCCAAGGGCTTGGAATTATAGGCTTGTAAAATTCTTGAATGATCTTGGATTTCAAGCATCAAAGGCAGATAGTAGCTTGCTAGTCAAAGCAAGTGAACATGGGTTCATTTATGTTTGTATTTATGTTGATGACATAATACTTACAGGAACAGATGATAAAGGAATACAAATAATCAAGAAGCAGATGGAGAAAGAGTTCAAAATCAGTGATTTGGGGAATCTATCATTCTTCTTGGGAGTGGAGATTTCTTATACTCAACATGGAGTATATGTGACCCAAGAAAGGTATCTTAAAAATTTGCTAACCAAATTTAAAATGGAAGATTGCAGGGTTGCACCTACACCTTTGGAAGTAAACCATAAATTGTCTAGGTTTGGAGGAGAAGAGTTCAGAGATATGAAACTCTATCAAAGTTTGGTTGGTAGCTTGATTTATGCTACATTGACAAGGCCTGATTTGTCATATGCAGTTGGTATGCTTTCACAATTTATGCATTGTCCTAGAAAGGAACATTGGATTGCAGGACAAAGAGTACTTAGGTACATCAAGGGTACACTCAGAGAAGGGTTGTACTATGGATTTACTTCTGATACAAGAGTGAAGATATATAGTGATGCAGATTGGGCAGGTAATGTGGATAATAGAAGATCAACACATGGATACTTGTGCTATGTAGGAGCCAAATTGATTTCATGGTGTTCTAAGAAGCAACATACAGTTGCTTTGTCATCCACAGAGGCTGAATATAAAGGTATGGTGGAAGCTGCAAAGGAGGTAATATGGCTAAAGACACTTATGAAAGTTTTTGATGTGGTTCAAAGTACTCCTATTGTTTGTGGAGACAACATGAGTTCTTTATACTTGGCAGCAAATCCTGTGTTTCATGCTAGAACTAAGCATATTGAAATACAGTATCATTTCCTGAGAGAGAAGGTCATTGAGAAGGAAATTGAAGTCATACACACTCCTACAAAAGATCAACTTGCAGATATGATGACTAAAAGTTTGGATGGACCTAAGTTGCAGAGGTTTAAAGATATGGCAGGAATAAAGAAGATGCAGGTAATCACAATTGAAGATTGAGGGGGAGCTGTTGGAGCAGAGCAATCATCAATAAGTGATTACATGAAGTCCAAAAGTGAAAAGATATGTGGAAGGATGAAGATTACTTTCAAAGGAAGAAAATAGAATCAGAAATGTTTCTTTTGTATATTACTCTTGTAAATAGTTCAATGTATTTTAAAAAAAAGGATGACGAGTTAGACTCGTATATATATCTATAGATATGTATTCGTAGAAAGAGAGAGTGATATAGATCAGATAGATAAGACAATAGGTGAATAGGTGATGAACATTGTATGTATCATCAACCATATGTATGAAAAGTAATGAAGAAGAAAATGTTGTAGAATTCTGCGCGTCGATCTTCTCTCCCATTCTCCTTCTGTGCTTAATCTTTTGAGGAATCCTTTTGCACTTATCTAAGTCCATAGCTAATCTATCTATGGTTAGAATTTGAGAGGTTAACTGCAATCAGGCTGAGAGAATTTTGATTAGGAACATTCATATGTAAGAATGTTCTAAGAGTCGTAAAATCTGGCGCACATTTCATCTTCAAAGAAATAGTCAGTGCTCAGTCCACAGTGTAAAGTTTTACACAAGTGAGGGCTTAAAATCTAAGTTGGAAGGTAAGCCATCTATGGATAAAAGATCTTGATCAAACGGGTTCAACATTGTGAGAACCAGTGCTAAGAAGTTGCAGGTGTCAAAGTCGCCATTGCAGAGAAGCTCTTTCAGACATAGGTAAAGTGTTTCACACATTTCTCAGTATGTACTCAATCATTTTGAGAAATTTAACTTGGTAAAGTTGCGCAATCTCAAGGCGAAGTGTTGTGCAAAGTTTTGTCAAAAACTTTACAGAATTGATTAGTCAATGAGTGATTAATCTGCAGCAGACTTTTCTAAAGAAATTGAATTTTTCAGAATATTCAATTTTCTGATAAATTGGTGAATGTGTTGGAGCAGAGCAATCATCAATAAGTGATTACATGAAGTCCAAAAGTGAAAAGATATGTGGAAGGATGAAGATTACTTTCAAAGGAAGAAAATAGAATCAGAAATGTTTCTTTTGTATATTACTCTTGTAAATAGTTCAATGTATTTAAAAAAAAAAGGATGACGAGTTAGACTCGTATATATATCTACAGATATGTATTCGTAGAAAGAGAGAGTGATATAGATCAGATAGAGAAGACAATAGGTGAATAGGTGATGAACATTGTATGTATCATCAACCATATGTATGAAAAGTAATGAAGAAGAAAATGTTGTAGAATTCTGCGCGTCGATCTTCTCTCCCATTCTCCTTCTGTGCTTAATCTTTTGAGGAATCCTTTTGCACTTATCTAAGTCCATAGCTAATCTATCTATGGTTAGAATTTGAGAGGTTAACTGCAATCAGGCTGAGAGAATTTTGATTAGGAACATTCATATGTAAGAATGTTCTAAGAGTCGTAAAATCTGGCGCACATTTCATCTTCAAAGAAATAGTCAGTGCTCAGTCCACAGTGTAAAGTTTTACACAAGTGAGGGCTTAAAATCTAAGTTGGAAGGTAAGCCATCTATGGCTAAAAGATCTTGATCAAACGGGTTCAACATTGTGAGAACCAGTGCTAAGAAGTTGCAGGTGTCAAAGTCGCCATTGCAGAGAAGCTCTTTCAGACATAGGTAAAGTGTTTCACACATTTCTCAGTATGTACTCAATCATTTTGAGAAATTTAACTTGGTAAAGTTGCGCAATCTCAAGGCGAAGTGTTGTGCAAAGTTTTGTCAAAAACTTTACAGAATTGATTAGTCAATGAGTGATTAATCTGCAGCAGACTTTTCTAAAGAAATTGAATTTTTCAGAATATTCAATTTTCTGATAAATTGGTGAATGATCTCTAAGTTTGGTGGAGTCTAAGGTTAATCTTGATATAGAGGTGATCTAACTTCAAGGTTAACTTGTTCTTTTGGAGATTAACACTCTCCATCAGTGGTATCAGAGCAGGTTGTGTCAAAATTGAAAAAAAAAGAAGACTCCGACTACTTCAGAAATATAAATCTTTACATCTCGAAGGTGCAAAGGTTAAAGTGTGAAGAAAGATTGAAGGAAGACATACAAAGAGTATCAAAAGGATCAGAAGGAGCAACATTCGAAGTAAAGGTACATTCATTATCTGTAAAGGTTAAAGTTTTGAGACTACAGGTGAAGCAAGGATGGGAGATAGTCTCCAAATTGAAAAGTTGGATAGAGAGAACTATCCTGCATGGTCTATGAGGATGGAAGCTCATCTTATGAGCAAAGATCTGATAGGATACATCACAGGAGATGAAGAAAAGCCAGAATTCAGAGATCCTAGTGTTCCAACTAGGGAGGAGCTTGCAGACTTGAAGAATTGGATGAAGAAAGATGCTCAAGCAAGGAGCATAATTTACATGGCAGTCAATGACTATTTGCTTCCTCACATTAGAGGACTTGAAAGTGCATGTGACATTTGGAATGCTTTGGAGGAGCATTTCCAAAACACAACCAAATCAAGGAAGGCTTCACTATGGGCAGAATTTACTACCTTCAAGAAGAAGGCCTCACAATCAATCTCTGATTATGTGACAAAGATGAAGGACATTGCAGATTCTCTAGGTGCAGTGGATGAAGACATTGAAGAAGACAAATTGGTAAGACAAATACTCACAGGGCTAAGAGGAGATGAGAAGTGGAAGCCCTTCATTTTATCTACAGAACTTTCATTAGATCACTTTACTCCTGATTTGAATCAATTGTTAGGTCATATGCTAACTTTTGAGAATGATGTCAAAGGAGATGTTGATAAGAGTGCAGGTCATGCAATGTACTCTAAAGACAAGAAGAAAGCTAACAAAGGAAAGCAACAATCAGGTGAAGAAGAAGGTACATCAAACCAAGCAAATTTCATAAGAGGAAGAGGAAATGGCAGAAGTAGAGGAAGAGGCAGAAACAACAAAGATAATGCAAGAGCTTGTTGGATATGTGGTAAGACCAATCATCTATCTCATGATTGTTGGCATAATAATCAAAACAATGGTAATTATCAGAACTTTAATCAAAGAGCAAGAGGTGGTAGATTTCAGAGAGGAAATTTCAGAGGTAGAGGTGGTAGGAATTCTTTTGGAAGAGGTGGAGGAAGAAGCTTCCAAAATCAATCCTATAATAACACCTACTACAACTATGCATCAGATCAGAAGGAGGATTCGACTCTCATTATGAATACATGTGAAACCTCACATGAGGACATGAGAGTGTTCTATATTGATTCAGGATGTAGTAATCATTTAAGTGGAAATATTGCTTTGATGACTGACCTAGATCATAATGCAATTAATCATACAGTTCAGACAGGTGATAATACAAAGCATAAGGTAAAGTCAATTGGTTCAGTCAAAGCTAAGGATGGGAGCACTCTTCTGAGTAAGGTTCTTTATGTTCCCACAATCCCAAAGAATTTGATCAGTGTAGGTCAAATTGTGGAAAAAGGATATGAGGTAAGGTTCACCAATGATGGGGTTTATGTTGAAGACCCTAGTCAAGGGTATAAACAGGTTGTTACAGGAAAGAAAGAAGGAAGGCTTTTCACATTGAAGGTACAAGGAAATGTTGGACATGCTATGTTCACATATGGAGAGCAGAAGGTGTCAGAATTGGATCTTTGGCACAAAAGACTTGGACACTTTAATGAAAGAGGTATTAAAGAAATGATTAATAATGATTCAGTGCTTGGATTGCCTAACATTGCAGGTCAACACATGACATACAGATGTGAGGCATGTCAATTAGGTAAGGCTCATAAGCAATCCTATTCCAAGCATGGGTTTATGTATTCAGATAGACTTGAATTGGTGCATACAGATGTGTGGGGTCCTTCAAAGGACTTTAGTATAAATGGTTCAAGATATTATGTCATATATGTTGATGATGCTACCAGGTGGATCACAATTTATGTGATTAAAGAAAAGTCAGAAGTGTTTAATACATTTAAACACTATCATGCATATGCAGAAAGGATTATAGGTCAAAAATTAAAGAGACTAAGGTCAGATGGAGGGGGAGAGTATTTTTCAAATGAGTTCAATGATTATTTGTGGAATGCAGGTATAAAGAGAGAAGTTACTTGCAGGTATTCTCCTCAACAAAATGGGGTAGCAGAAAGAAGAAACAGGACACTTGTTGAATTTGCAAGGTCCATGATGAAAGAGAAGAATTGCCCAAATTATTTGTGGGCTGAGGCTGTTAATACAGCTACATATTTGGTTAATAGATTGCCTTGTAAAGCTTTGCAGGGCATGACACCATATGAAGCTTGGTGGGGTAAGAAACCTACCTTGGATCATTGCAGAATATTTGGATGCTTGGCATATGCATATGTGCCATCTCAATTGAGGCATAAGTTGGAGCCTAAGGCAGAAAAGTATGTATTCATTGGTTATGATGATAAGCAAATGGGATATAGGTTGTGGAGTCCATCCACAAAGCAATTCCTTGTATCCAAGGATGTTACATTTGATGAGCAAGGTACTTGGTATGCAGGTAAATATAATGTACATGCAGATGATGAAGAAGTAGTGGAACAAAGAAAAGGTAAAGCAAAGATTCAATTACTTGATGAAAGTGAGAACAATGAAGTACAGGTTGAATATGAAGAGAGGCCAAGGTTTGATCCAGAATGTGATGAACCAGAAACTTCAAGAAGTGCAGAAGTTAGGAGGTCATCTAGGCACAAATGGCAACCTACAAGGTATAGCTATGACACTTCATTCTTAAGTACTAAAGATTATGCTTATTTGGTAAAAGCAGATGAAGACCCTTCTACATATGAAGAGGCCAAAGGGAAGAAGAATTGGGAAGATGCTATGCAAGAGGAGTATGATGCATTGATAGAGAATCAAACATGGGATTTGGTTCCTAAACCTAATAGTCAGAAAATCATTGGTTGTAAGTGGGTTTACAAGACTAAAAGATTTGCAGATGGAAGTGTGTCTAGGTACAAAGCTAGACTTGTTGTGAAAGGGTATGCACAGACATATGGAGTGGACTATGATGAGACTTATAGTCCTGTGGCAAAGATGACAACCATCAGGACACTCATAGCAATTGCTGCTTGCAAAGGTTGGAAGTTATCTCAATTAGATGTAAAAAATGCTTTCTTGAATGGTTACATTTCAGATGAAGTCTATATGGAGCAACCAGATGGATTCAAGGATCAAGTGAGTCCAAATTATGTGTGTAAGCTCAAGAGAGCTTTGTATGGGTTGAAGCAGGCCCCAAGGGCTTGGAATTATAGGCTTGTAAAATTCTTGAATGATCTTGGATTTCAAGCATCAAAGGCAGATAGTAGCTTGCTAGTCAAAGCAAGTGAAGATGGGTTCATTTATGTTTGTATTTATGTTGATGACATAATACTTACAGGAACAGATGATAAAGGAATACAAATAATCAAGAAGCAGATGGAGAAAGAGTTCAAAATCAGTGATTTGGGGAATCTATCATTCTTCTTGGGAATGGAGATTTCTTATACTCAACATGGAGTATATGTGACCCAAGAAAGGTATCTTAAAAATTTGCTAACCAAATTTAAAATGGAAGATTGCAGGGTTGCACCTACACCTTTGGAAGTAAACCATAAATTGTCTAGGTTTGGAGGAGAAGAGTTCAGAGATATGAAACTCTATCAAAGTTTGGTTGGTAGCTTGATTTATGCTACATTGACAAGGCCTGATTTGTCATATGCAGTTGGTATGCTTTCACAATTTATGCATTGTCCTAGAAAGGAACATTGGATTGCAGGACAAAGAGTACTTAGGTACATCAAGGGTACACTCAGAGAAGGGTTGTACTATGGATTTACTTCTGATACAAGAGTGAAGATATATAGTGATGCAGATTGGGCAGGTAATGTGGATGATAGAAGATCAACACATGGATACTTGTGCTATGTAGGAGACAAATTGATTTCATGGTGTTCTAAGAAGCAACATACAGTTGCTTTGTCATCCACAGAGGCTGAATATAAAGGTATGGTGGAAGCTGCAAAGGAGGTAATATGGCTAAAGACACTTATGAAAGTTTTTGATGTGGTTCAAAGTACTCCTATTGTTTGTGGAGACAACATGAGTTCTTTATACTTGGCAGCTAATCTTGTGTTTCATGCTAGAACTAAGCATATTGAAATACAGTATCATTTCCTGAGAGAGAAGGTCATTGAGAAGGAAATTGAAGTCATACACACTCCTACAAAAGATCAACTTGCAGATATGATGACTAAAAGTTTGGATGGACCTAAGTTGCAGAGGTTTAAAGATATGGCAGGAATAAAGAAGATGCAGGTAATCACAATTGAAGATTGAGGGGGAGCTGTTGGAGCAGAGCAATCATCAATAAGTGATTACATGAAGTCCAAAAGTGAAAAGATATGTGGAAGGATGAAGATTACTTTCAAAGGAAGAAAATAGAATCAGAAATGTTTCTTTTGTATATTACTCTTGTAAATAGTTCAATGTATTTAAAAAAAAAAGGATGACGAGTTAGACTCGTATATATATCTACAGATATGTATTCGTAGAAAGAGAGAGTGATATAGATCAGATAGAGAAGACAATAGGTGAATAGGTGATGAACATTGTATGTATCATCAACCATATGTATGAAAAGTAATGAAGAAGAAAATGTTGTAGAATTCTGCGCGTCGATCTTCTCTCCCATTCTCCTTCTGTGCTTAATCTTTTGAGGAATCCTTTTGCACTTATCTAAGTCCATAGCTAATCTATCTATGGTTAGAATTTGAGAGGTTAACTGCAATCAGGCTGAGAGAATTTTGATTAGGAACATTCATATGTAAGAATGTTCTAAGAGTCGTAAAATCTGGCGCACATTTCATCTTCAAAGAAATAGTCAGTGCTCAGTCCACAGTGTAAAGTTTTACACAAGTGAGGGCTTAAAATCTAAGTTGGAAGGTAAGCCATCTATGGCTAAAAGATCTTGATCAAACGGGTTCAACATTGTGAGAACCAGTGCTAAGAAGTTGCAGGTGTCAAAGTCGCCATTGCAGAGAAGCTCTTTCAGACATAGGTAAAGTGTTTCACACATTTCTCAGTATGTACTCAATCATTTTGAGAAATTTAACTTGGTAAAGTTGCGCAATCTCAAGGCGAAGTGTTGTGCAAAGTTTTGTCAAAAACTTTACAGAATTGATTAGTCAATGAGTGATTAATCTGCAGCAGACTTTTCTAAAGAAATTGAATTTTTCAGAATATTCAATTTTCTGATAAATTGGTGAATGATCTCTAAGTTTGGTGGAGTCTAAGGTTAATCTTGATATAGAGGTGATCTAACTTCAAGGTTAACTTGTTCTTTTGGAGATTAACACTCTCCATCAGTGGTATCAGAGCAGGTTGTGTCAAAATTGAAAAAAAAAGAAGACTCCGACTACTTCAGAAATATAAATCTTTACATCTCGAAGGTGCAAAGGTTAAAGTGTGAAGAAAGATTGAAGGAAGACATACAAAGAGTATCAAAAGGATCAGAAGGAGCAACATTCGAAGTAAAGGTACATTCATTATCTGTAAAGGTTAAAGTTTTGAGACTACAGGTGAAGCAAGGATGGGAGATAGTCTCCAAATTGAAAAGTTGGATACAGAGAACTATCCTGCATGGTCTATGAGGATGGAAGCTCATCTTATGAGCAAAGATCTGATAGGATACATCACAGGAGATGAAGAAAAGCCAGAATTCAGAGATCCTAGTGTTCCAACTAGGGAGGAGCTTGCAGACTTGAAGAATTGGATGAAGAAAGATGCTCAAGCAAGGAGCATAATTTACATGGCAGTCAATGACTATTTGCTTCCTCACATTAGAGGACTTGAAAGTGCATGTGACATTTGGAATGCTTTGGAGGAGCATTTCCAAAACACAACCAAATCAAGGAAGGCTTCACTATGGGCAGAATTTACTACCTTCAAGAAGAAGGCCTCACAATCAATCTCTGATTATGTGACAAAGATGAAGGACATTGCAGATTCTCTAGGTGCAGTGGATGAAGACATTGAAGAAGACAAATTGGTAAGACAAATACTCACAGGGCTAAGAGGAGATGAGAAGTGGAAGCCCTTCATTTTATCTACAGAACTTTCATTAGATCACTTTACTCCTGATTTGAATCAATTGTTAGGTCATATGCTAACTTTTGAGAATGATGTCAAAGGAGATGTTGATAAGAGTGCAGGTCATGCAATGTACTCTAAAGACAAGAAGAAAGCTAACAAAGGAAAGCAACAATCAGGTGAAGAAGAAGGTACATCAAACCAAGCAAATTTCATAAGAGGAAGAGGAAATGGCAGAAGTAGAGGAAGAGGCAGAAACAACAAAGATAATGCAAGAGCTTGTTGGATATGTGGTAAGACCAATCATCTATCTCATGATTGTTGGCATAATAATCAAAACAATGGTAATTATCAGAACTTTAATCAAAGAGCAAGAGGTGGTAGATTTCAGAGAGGAAATTTCAGAGGTAGAGGTGGTAGGAATTCTTTTGGAAGAGGTGGAGGAAGAAGCTTCCAAAATCAATCCTATAATAACACCTACTACAACTATGCATCAGATCAGAAGGAGGATTCGACTCTCATTATGAATACATGTGAAACCTCACATGAGGACATGAGAGTGTTCTATATTGATTCAGGATGTAGTAATCATTTAAGTGGAAATATTGCTTTGATGACTGACCTAGATCATAATGCAATTAATCATACAGTTCAGACAGGTGATAATACAAAGCATAAGGTAAAGTCAATTGGTTCAGTCAAAGCTAAGGATGGGAGCACTCTTCTGAGTAAGGTTCTTTATGTTCCCACAATCCCAAAGAATTTGATCAGTGTAGGTCAAATTGTGGAAAAAGGATATGAGGTAAGGTTCACCAATGATGGGGTTTATGTTGAAGACCCTAGTCAAGGGTATAAACAGGTTGTTACAGGAAAGAAAGAAGGAAGGCTTTTCACATTGAAGGTACAAGGAAATGTTGGACATGCTATGTTCACATATGGAGAGCAGAAGGTGTCAGAATTGGATCTTTGGCACAAAAGACTTGGACACTTTAATGAAAGAGGTATTAAAGAAATGATTAATAATGATTCAGTGCTTGGATTGCCTAACATTGCAGGTCAACACATGACATACAGATGTGAGGCATGTCAATTAGGTAAGGCTCATAAGCAATCCTATTCCAAGCATGGGTTTATGTATTCAGATAGACTTGAATTGGTGCATACAGATGTGTGGGGTCCTTCAAAGGACTTTAGTATCAATGGTTCAAGATATTATGTCATATATGTTGATGATGCTACCAGGTGGATCACAATTTATGTGATTAAAGAAAAGTCAGAAGTGTTTAATACATTTAAACACTATCATGCATATGCAGAAAGGATTACAGGTCAAAAATTAAAGAGACTAAGGTCAGATGGAGGGGGAGAGTATTTTTCAAATGAGTTCAATGATTATTTGTGGAATGCAGGTATAAAGAGAGAAGTTACTTGCAGGTATTCTCCTCAACAAAATGGGTAGCAGAAAGAAGAAACAAGACACTTGTTGAATTTGCAAGGTCCATGATGAAAGAGAAGAATTGCCCAAATTATTTGTGGGCTGAGGCTGTTAATACAGCTACATATTTGGTTAATAGATTGCCTTGTGAAGCTTTGCAGGGCATGACACCATATGAAGCTTGGTGGGGTAAGAAACCTACCTTGGATCATTGCAGAATATTTGGATGCTTGGCATATGCATATGTGCCATCTCAATTGAGGCATAAGTTGGAGCCTAAGGCAGAAAAGTATGTATTCATTGGTTATGATGATAAGCAAATGGGATATAGGTTGTGGAGTCCATCCACAAAGCAATTCCTTGTATCCAAGGATGTTACATTTGATGAGCAAGGTACTTGGTATGCAGGTAAATATAATGTACATGCAGATGATGAAGAAGTAGTGGAACAAAGAAAAGGTAAAGCAAAGATTCAATTACTTGATGAAAGTGAGAACAATGAAGTACAGGTTGAATATGAAGAGAGGCCAAGGTTTGATCCAGAATGTGATGAACCAGAAACTTCAAGAAGTGCAGAAGTTAGGAGGTCATCTAGGCACAAATGGCAACCTACAAGGTATAGCTATGACACTTCATTCTTAACTACTAAAGATTATGCTTATTTGGTAAAAGCAGATGAAGACCCTTCTACATATGAAGAGGCCAAAGGGAAGAAGAATTGGGAAGATGCTATGCAAGAGGAGTATGATGCATTGATAGAGAATCAAACATGGGATTTGGTTCCTAAACCTAATAGTCAGAAAATCATTGGTTGTAAGTGGGTTTACAAGACTAAAAGATTTGCAGATGGAAGTGTGTCTAGGTACAAAGCTAGACTTGTTGTGAAAGGGTATGCACAGACATATGGAGTGGACTATGATGAGACTTATAGTCCTGTGGCAAAGATGACAACCATCAGGACACTCATAGCAATTGCTGCTTGCAAAGGTTGGAAGTTATCTCAATTAGATGTAAAAAATGCTTTCTTGAATGGTTACATTTCAGATGAAGTCTATATGGAGCAACCAGATGGATTCAAGGATCAAGTGAGTCCAAATTATGTGTGTAAGCTCAAGAGAGCTTTGTATGGGTTGAAGCAGGCCCCAAGGGCTTGGAATTATAGGCTTGTAAAATTCTTGAATGATCTTGGATTTCAAGCATCAAAGGCAGATAGTAGCTTGCTAGTCAAAGCAAGTGAAGATGGGTTCATTTATGTTTGTATTTATGTTGATGACATAATACTTACAGGAACATATGATAAAGGAATACAAATAATCAAGAAGCAGATGGAGAAAGAGTTCAAAATCAGTGATTTGGGGAATCTATCATTCTTCTTGGGAATGGAGATTTCTTATACTCAACATGGAGTATATGTGACCCAAGAAAGGTATCTTAAAAATTTGCTAACCAAATTTAAAATGGAAGATTGCAGGGTTGCACCTACACCTTTGGAAGTAAACCATAAATTGTCTAGGTTTGGAGGAGAAGAGTTCAGAGATATGAAACTCTATCAAAGTTTGGTTGGTAGCTTGATTTATGCTACATTGACAAGGCCTGATTTGTCATATGCAGTTGGTATGCTTTCACAATTTATGCATTGTCCTAGAAAGGAACATTGGATTGCAGGACAAAGAGTACTTAGGTACATCAAGGGTACACTCAGAGAAGGGTTGTACTATGGATTTACTTCTGATACAAGAGTGAAGATATATAGTGATGCAGATTGGGCAGGTAATGTGGATGATAGAAGATCAACACATGGATACTTGTGCTATGTAGGAGACAAATTGATTTCATGGTGTTCTAAGAAGCAACATACAGTTGCTTTGTCATCCACAGAGGCTGAATATAAAGGTATGGTGGAAGCTGCAAAGGAGGTAATATGGCTAAAGACACTTATGAAAGTTTTTGATGTGGTTCAAAGTACTCCTATTGTTTGTGGAGACAACATGAGTTCTTTATACTTGGCAGCTAATCCTGTGTTTCATGCTAGAACTAAGCATATTGAAATACAGTATCATTTCCTGAGAGAGAAGGTCATTGAGAAGGAAATTGAAGTCATACACACTCCTACAAAAGATCAACTTGCAGATATGATGACTAAAAGTTTGGATGGACCTAAGTTGCAGAGGTTTAAAGATATGGCAGGAATAAAGAAGATGCAGGTAATCACAATTGAAGATTGAGGGGGAGCTGTTGGAGCAGAGCAATCATCAATAAGTGATTACATGAAGTCCAAAAGTGAAAAGATATGTGGAAGGATGAAGATTACTTTCAAAGGAAGAAAATAGAACCAGAAATGTTTCTTTTGTATATTACTCTTGTAAATAGTTCAATGTATTTTAAAAAAAAAAGGATGACAAGTTAGACTCGTATATATATCTACAGATATGTATTCGTAGAAAGAGAGAGTGATATAGATCAGATAGAGAAGACAATAGGTGAATAGGTGATGAACATTGTATGTATCATCAACCATATGTATGAAAAGTAATGAAGAAGAAAATGTTGTAGAATTTTGCGCGTCGATCTTCTCTCCCATTCTCCTTCTGTGCTTAATCTTTTGAGGAATCCTTTTGCACTTATCTAAGTCCATAGCTAATCTATCTATGGTTAGAATTTGAGAGGTTAACTGCAATCAAGCTGAGAGAATTTTGATTAGGAACATTCATATGTAAGAATGTTCTAAGAGTCGTAAAATCTGGCGCACATTTCATCTTCAAAGAAATAGTCAGTGCTCAGTCCACAGTGTAAAGTTTTACACAAGTGAGGGCTTAAAATCTAAGTTGGAAGGTAAGCCATCTATGGCTAAAAGATCTTGATCAAACGGGCTCAACATTGTGAGAACCAGTGCTAAGAAGTTGCAGGTGTCAAAGTCGCCATTGCAGAGAAGCTCTTTCAGACATAGGTAAAGTGTTTCACACATTTCTCAGTATGTACTCAATCATTTTGAGAAATTTAACTTGGTAAAGTTGCGCAATCTCAAGGCGAAGTGTTGTGCAAAGTTTTGTCAAAAACTTTACAGAATTGATTAGTCAATGAGTGATTAATCTGCAGCAGACTTTTCTAAAGAAATTGAATTTTTCAGAATATTCAATTTTCTGATAAATTGGTGAATGATTTACATGATGCACTTGTTGATGAGAGAGCTGATATTGAGCAGGCAAAAACTATGCCAAAATGGCTAGTGCAAACTTTGCGTGACAACAAATTAGATGCACCTTTGTCATATCTTACTCGTTTAGGCTCTCAGAGTGCCTCCTTTGCATCAAATTGCTATGCTATGGCTACGTCTAGTCTCTATGATGAGAATGAGCCTGTTTCTTTTGATGAAGCATAGAATTCAGAAAATTGGATGGTTGTTATGCAATGTGAATATGATGCTATAATGAAGAATGGTACATGGTCTTTATGTGACTTGCCTCCTGGCAAGAAGGCCATTGGAACTAAGTGGGTATACAAGCTGAACCGTAAGCCTGATGGTACAATTGACAGGTATAAGGCTAGGCTTGTTGCAAAGGGTTATGCGCAAGAAAGAGGAATTGATTTTGATGAGACCTTTGCACCTACATGCCATATGACTACTGTTCGGAGCATTTGTGCACTTACAACCCATCATGGTTGAAATGTACATCAGTTGGACATTAAAACAACATTTCTGAATGGTGACTTGCATGTAGAAGTGTATGTTTTTCAGCCCCATGGCTTTGTGCAGAAAGGGCATGAAAACCAGGCGTGCAGGTTAAAGAAGGCATTGTAAGGTTTAAAGCAAGCACCACGTGCTTGGTATGAGAAGATACATGCCTATCTAGTTGCATGTGGTTTTTCAAACAGTCCGACTGAAAGCACCTTATATGTTAAGCATGCGAATGATGTGCTTCTGATCATTGTTGTCTATGTTCATGACATCCTGTTCATTGGTCCTATTGAGAAGCATATTGCTGATTTCAAGGCTGATTTGCATGCCTCATTTGACATGTCTGATTTGGGCCATTTGCATCACTATTTGGGCATTCAGTTTATGCAAGTTGATGGTGGAATGGCTTTTTGTCAAACGAAATATATTGACACATTATTGCAGCGTTTTGGCCTTGAAGAGTGTGAGCCTATTGCCACTCCTATGGAGACAAGTTTACGATTGAGTCTTCATGATACTCGAGATGCATTTGATGTTGTTCTCTATCAGCAGGCTGTTGGATGCTTGATTAACTTATGCATTACTCGGCCAGATATTCAGTTTGCTGTCTCAGAGATGAGTAGGTTTATGCATTGCCCAGGAGTCATGCAAGAAGGCGGTTAAGCGCATCTTTCGCTACTTGAGTGGTACTCAGCTACTTGGGTTGTTTTATCCCAAGGGGGGATCACTACCGCTAGATTTGCATGCTTTTTCTGACTCAGATTGGGCTGGTTGCTATGACACTCGTGTGTCCACCAGTGGTGTTTGCTTGATGCTTGGTAGCTCATGTATATTTTGGTTGAGTAAGAAGTAGCCTACTGTGGCCACTTCCAATTGTGAGGCTGAGTATAGGGCAGCTTTCACAGCGACTGTTGAGTGTGTGTGGCTTAGACGCCTTATGGCTGATTTGGGTGTTGGCCAGTCTTCTGCCACCACCATCTCCACTGACAGTCAGAGCGCATTGGTAGTTGTGAGGAACCCTATGTTCCATTCTTGAACTAAGCACATTGAGGTGCATTATCACTATGTCAGGGAGAGGTTCTCTGTTGGGGAGATCAGCTTGGCATATGTGCCCATACAGGAGAACATTGCAGACCTTTTCATGAAGGCTCTACCTAGGGAGAAGTTTGAAGCTTTCTGCAAAGCTTTGGGCTTACTTCCTTTTGTGGAGTGATTTCCACATAGCTTCACACTTCCTTATACATGAGTGTCAGCTCCTTGTTCACTTCATCACTCCCACAGGGGATTTGTTGATATATTTATGTGGTGATGTGTGTGAACACACTAGGACTGCTGGGGCACTTTTTTCCCTCTTTAGGAGGTTTTTTTCCCCCGACTTGTATATACACCTATTGCCCTAATGGGCTACTTATCTTTGTACATTCTCTAGTAATAGATTCAGTATTGTGTGTTGTGCTCCAAGCTTCTTCTTCTTCCTTGTGTTTTTCACGTGCTTCAGCAGACGTCTAACTCCAACAAAGAGTAGAGCAGTTGACAATCATGCCAAGGAGTAGTAAGGAGTTAGTTTCCACAGCTACATATGCTCTAATGGAGTATTCTTTATCACACTTCAAAGCTGTCACAAGTCCCCACAATTCTCTCTTAGTTTGTGGATAGTTCCATTGTCTCTCATCTAATATTTTTGCTTTGAATCTAATTGCATGTCGATGCCCATTTTCATCATCTTGCTCTATTGCCCATCCTATCCCAACAGAACTTGTATCCACCATTAGGATTATAGGGTTCCCATTAGTAAAGTGCCAATTTTAGGACACGAGCTCGAATGACAAAACACTTCAATGATTCCATAAATTTAGTATGCCTTTTCGTCCAAAGGAACTTTTGTCTTTTTCTCAAGAGTTGATACAAACCATTTTCCACATGAGCGAAATGTCGTATCCAAATAGAATAAAATACACATTCTCCAAGAAACTATCTAACTTCACTCATATTATAGCAAACACTAGGTAATTGTTTAATTGCATCTATGTTTGCAAGATATGGTTTATGCCCATAATGACCACACATGTACCTAACTATTAATACCTCATTAATGCAAAACACCAATTCTTCTCCAGAAAGGGTCAAATGAACTTCTTCAAATCATTCTCGAATTTTCTCACAATCTAGTATGTGATCTCTACTTCCTAATTCCGATTGGAATTGGACATATCTAGAGTAAACATCTCCCATGGAGTAATATGCATGTCCAGCAAAGGCTTCTACATAGTCGTCCACAATCGGACGAGTTCCACCGTTCCTTATCCTCACTTTGTTTATTGGCTGAAGATCTTGAATAAATCTCAATTTTCCATTCTTCTTCGACACAATAAACCATCGATTTGAATAAGGACTTCTAGAAGGCTTCGAAATCTTCATGCTAATTTTCTCTTTTAATAAGAGAATCAATTTTGGAAGATGAGCTTTCGAAATTTGAATAGATTGTAAATTCTATGGGATATGAAGAATGGTGAAAATCACCATCGGAGCTGCCACTTTTGGATCTACACGACTTATTTCTCTAGGTTCAAATGCAAATGCTTTGCCATGGTATCTAATCATACATTCATATTTCTTTCTTTCTTGTAGCAATAGAAAGCTTTCACATCCAATCTTTAATTTTTCTATGGTGTCATCAATAAAGGTATGACCAACATACTTAGTATCTCTCAGAATAGGCTTGCCATTTACTTCATTTACAATCAGTACAACTTATCGGGGGTATACCAAGGCTTCTACCAGGGCAAATGCATGGGTGTCATTTTGTCTCGATGCCGGTGTAAGCTTCGGCAAATGCCACCGTACAAAACTGCTGGTATACTTGCCTGTATGTGCCTCGGTATGAGCATCTGTATGTGCATCGGTATATACATCGATATGAGCATCAATAAAAGCATCGGTAATTCCCTAGGCATTAATGCTGGTATTGACAGCAGTATGCGACTTGGCATATGGGCGTTCCTACCAGCAACAAAGAACATTCATGAAATGAGACAAATTAACATAATATTTACAAACAACAACTAAAAGCTCCATACCAAGTTTTTAAGCTCAGCTCATTATAGATTCTCCTATGAAACAACCACATCGCATCCCTTTAAGTCCTCCAACAATGCACGGAATCCATGACAATATGCGTAAGCCTCCTCAGTTCGTGTCAGAGGACGACCCACTGCCAACTCCTACAACAAATATGCAAAACATTATATGAATAAACATGATGTGCTTACCACAAAAAAAAATTAATAATCAAAATGATACCTAAAAACGCATGACGCATAGCATTATATCCACCACTACCCAATGTTATGGTTCATCTGCATCTAGACATGTGGGCGCCGCATATGGCTGCTGGTGATATCCGTCAGGAGTCTACTTTTGCTCATCGCAAATCATATGCCACTCCTCAGCATCTAACCATATAGGCTTCATTAAGCCTACTTCGAAATCATCACGAGCCTTGGATCATCAATGAGACATAGATATTCACTCACATGACAGAGTGTCCAAAACCTATGGAGCAAAGCTCTCATATACGTTGAGGCATGGCATTTTTGGCCGCATCTATCACTGGAGCTCCATCATGTATCCTATACACCTTGGAGTCGTCATAATCATGACCAACCCAAGGTGTACGTGGTGTACAACATGGCATAGCTACATTTGACATACTCTTTGTAGGAGTAGAAGTGGGAGACACAACGTCTCTTGCACTACCAACATAACATCTGCCTCCTCTAGAGCCACCTATAGATCCACTCCTCGAACCTCCTCCTCCAGAGAATGCCTCACTGTTGTGTTTCTTTTAGAGGTGACCACTTTGAACCATTTCACATCAAAAAGAAAGTAATCAAATTTTTTGAAGGATAGCTTCAAGATATCTTTGATCACTCCACAATAATTGAGTTGACCTTCTTGAGCATGTCATCTCTTGCACTAGCTCTACTTTTTTTGGAAAAAGTTCACCATTGCCTCACTATTAAAATTAGACGTGTTTTCATGGATTCGTGCAATCTGAAAGTGTCATCCCTGAGGCATAGTGCACTGTATTAAAAATACTTCCTATCACATCCCTTTCCGAGTTCCTCCTCTTCTTCAAAGATATCTTCACCCATTGCCTTTGCTTTTGAAACCACTTTATCTGGCCATCTGCTCATTTGAAAGGGTGGAAGAGTTCAAAGAATTTCTTGAAGAGACAAAAATCGAGTGGAATGACTCTTTTAAAACTGAGCTCTTTCCTTTGCGTTTGTCTCCTTGGCAAGCTCATATCTCTCTAACCACTTCTACATAGGCTGAGAGTCAACAATACAAAACTTGATTGCATTTTCTCTGAAATATGCATCCATTTTGTTATCAAGAACTTTCTCACATGCATATAGAGGTTACGAACGCAGAAAACAGACACAAAAATAGAGACAGCAAGAGACAAGACTGAACACAGTATTGGGTGCAATCTCCCCGCATGCACTTTGTTTCGACATTCCACAGAGTGCATGTATTTATAGGAATTTTTGATTACGTCAAAAAGAGTGGTTACATGAGAGCAGCTTTGAAAAGCATGCATGAAACTAAAAGTTGGTTACTTTCGTATAAAGCCTTTCTTTTAATATCAGAAACTGTGATCTACAATGAGCCTTATTCTAAGCACTATTTTTCTAACTATTTCTAACAATAGAACCTTCTATGCGGATTTATTTACAACTAAATTATAAATCAGATTTATTGATGTTCGCCCTAAAGTCGGATTATTGATGTCTGCCCTTCATGCTTTCATGCCCTCATGAACCTTGAGCTGCTATATCAAAAACACCAAAACACATTAATACAGTGCATCCCTCCAAGTCCTCCAAGAGTGCAGCCAATCCATGACGATATCCATAAGCCTCCTTGATTCCTATCAGAGGATGACCCACTACCAACTCCTGCAATAGTTATGAAAACATTAGATAAACATACATGATGTGCTTAACACAAACAAATTCAATAATCAAAATGATACTTACAAACTCATGATGCATAGTGTCATATCCATCGCTACCCAAATGTGATGGTCCGATTGTATCTAGATGTGTGATGGCTGCATCTTGCTGCTAGTGATATCCGTCAAGAGCCTGCTACTCATCATCGCAAATCATATCCCACTCCTCAGCATCTACCCATATAGGCTTTGGTAAGCCTACTTTGAAATCATCACGAGTCTTAGATCATCGATCAGGCATAACCTCATGTGCCACGTGCTAAATCCACTCTGAACAGACAATAGGATGCCCATGTGTTGGCCAGAACTCCTGATAGATTGTCAGTGTGATATAATTTTTATAATCTTTGTTCTATTCACTCCATTTCAACATGACTGAGTGTCCAAATTCTATGGAGCAAAGCTATCGTATATGCTAAGGCATGGCCTTTTCTGTCGCATCCATCACTCGAGCTCCATCACATATACTGTACACCTTGGAGTCATCATGGTCATGAGCAACCCAAGGTGTATGTGATGTATCACGTGGAAATCCTACATCTGACGTACTCTCTCTAAGAGTAGAAGTAAGAGACACAATGTCAGTTGCACTGCCTCCGCAACATCTGCCTCCTCTAGAGCCACCTATAGATCCACTCTTCGAACATCCTCCTCTAGAACATGAGCTCGAGTGAAGAGATGGAGTGCATGTATTTATAGGAATTTTTGATTATGTCGAAAAGAGTGGTTACATGAGAGAAGCATTGAAACGCATGCATGAAACTAAAAGTTGGTTACTTTCGTAGAAAGCCTTTCAATTAATATCAGAAACTGTGATCTAGAATGAGCCTTATTCTAAGCACTATTTTTCTAACTATTTCTAACAATAGAACCTTCTATGCGGATTTATTTACAAACTAAATTATAAACCAGATTTATTGATGTCCGCCCTAAAGTCGGATTATTGATGTCCGCCCTTCATGCTTTCATGCCCTCATGAACCTTGAGCTGCTATATCAAAAACACCAAAACACATTAATACAGTGCATCCCTCCAAATCCTCCAACAGTGCAGCCAATCCATGACGATATCCATAAGCCTCCTTGATTCCTATCGGAGGATGACCCACTACCAACTCCTGCAACAGTTGTGAAAACATTAGATAAACATACATGATGTGCTTAACACAAACAAATTCAATAATCAAAATGATACTTACAAACTCATGATGCATAGTGTCATATCCATCGCTACCCAAATGTGATGGTCCAACTGTATCTAGATGTGTGATTGCTGCATCTTGCTGCTAGTGATATCCGTCAAGAGCCTGCTACTACTCATCGCAAATCATATCCCACTCCTCAGCATCTACCCATATAGGCTTTGGTAAGCCTACTTTGAAATCATCATGAGTCTTAGATCATCGATCAGGCATAACCTCATGTGCCATGTGCTAAATCCACTCTGTACGGACAATAGGATGCCCATGCGTTGGCAAGAACTCCTGATAGATTGTCTGTGTGATATAATCTTTATAATCTTTATTCTATTCACTCCATTTCAACATGATTGAGTGTCCAAACTCTATGGAGCAAAGCTATCGTATATGCTAAGGCATGGCCTTTTCGGTCGCATCCATCACTCGAGCTCCATCACATATACTGTACACCTTGGAGTCATCATGGTCATGAGCAACCCAAGGTGTATGTGATGTGTCACATGGAAATCCTACATCTGACGTACTCTCTCTAAGAGTAGAAGTAAGAGACACAATGTCAGTTGCACTGCCTCCGCAGCATCTGCCTCCTCTAGAGCCACCTATAGATCCACTCTTCGAAAATCCTCCTCCAGAACATGAGCTCGAGTGAAGAGATGGACCATCACTTGTATCATGCTAAGGTGTCGAATGCATATATCGACTACTAGAGCCACTGGATATTGTTGAAAAGGCGGTCATGGTGGAGTCATAAACTTAGGAGATGTATCTTTGGTGGGAGTAGCCCATCCTATAAGAGTGATGCTAGTGGGAGTGAGGCTAATAGGAGTGAGGCCAACAGGAGTGAGGTCGATAGGAGTGGGGCCACGGGGCGCTACCACGAGTGATCCAGTATTGTGATGTGATGGCCATATATGCGGGAGGTATCTGAGATATAAACTCCAAGAAGTGCTCCTCTATCATGGAATGCAGAGTGATCAAAGGACTGTCTCCCATCATGCTCTGCAACAAAAAAACTCAAATAATTAGCATACGATAATAATGGTAATATAGAGAAATAGAAGTGTACAAAACAACATAGAAAAAAATAAACACAAATTAGTACATACAAGTGTTTGCTTCAAAAATCCTATATTCTAGTATCCTCTTCGACATCTGATGCACAGAAGATATCTATCTCTACATTGGTCTAGATCTCTCTCTTGGTATGCTAGCTCCTTCTTGACCATCATTCTCAACCAACATATTGTCTATTACTTCATCGTGTCTCTCATTTTCTTCAAAGACCTCTTCATCTCAGAAACTGATCTCTTTCTCCTCGACTACTAAATGAATCTGAAATTCCACTTCAGATGGAATTTTTTCTATATCCATGTTCTCATAATTTTGTCTGCTATGTGGGGAGAGTTGTAAAACAATAGCCAGTGTGGTTCTTTCCAATCAGGCATTAAAAAACTTGCTCATAGTGTTCAAAAAGTACAAATGTATCTCTTTCATCTGTCCATAGCTTTGTGGAGTCTACTTGAAGCAAACCACTCTTATCCTACCTCACTATTGTGTTGCTTTGAGAGGTCAATACTTTGAACCATTTCACATAAAAAAGAAAGTTATCAAACTTTCATAAGGATAGCTTCAAGATATCTTGGATCACTCCACAATAATAAAGTTGGCCTTCTTGAGCATTGTCATCTCTTGCAGCTCTATATTTTTTGGAAAAAGTTCACCATCGCCACACTTTTAAAAGTAGACATGTTTTCATCAATTTGTGCAATCCGAAAGTGTCATCCATGAGATCATAGTGCACCGTATTTAGAATACTCTCAATCACATCCCTTTGCGAGTTCCTCATCTTCTTCAGAGATATCTTCACCCATTGCATTTGCTTCTGAAACCACTGTATCTAGCCATCTACTCGTTGGAAAGGGTGGAGGAGGTCGAAGACTTTCTGGAGAGGCAAAAATCGAGTGGAACGATTCTTTGGTTACTGAGCTCTTTCATTTGCCTTTGTCTCCTTGGAAAGCTCATACCTCTCTAACCACTTTCTACATTGGCTGAGAGTTGACGATGCGAAACTTCAGTGCCTTTTCTATGAAATCTGCATCCTTTTGTCTTTGCATCCCTTTGCCTTGAGATTCATTGCCTACGAGACAAATATCTTCATCATTGCTCCATAAGGGAGGCATTTCAAGGTCCGATATGCATAGAAACGCTGTTATGAATACAAGATACTATTGTATAAGCCATCCCTCTACAATGCTACCCTCTAGACATGCTCTTTGTTGAAAATAGCCTTTTAATGCCCTCATGAAGCACTCTAAGAAGAATATCCATCGACTATGGACAGTTCGTGCTATCGCAACTTAATCAACCACATGAACCAATGAATGAAGCTGAATTGAGAGAATACTTGTGGGAAAGTATTTCTCTATCATAGAGATAGCCTCTATAGCATTGAGTTTTGCATCCTCTATGCTATCTCTCTTTATTTCTTTAGAAAAGATCCACCATACCAGGGAACTAATTTTATAAATGGTTGTTCGCACATCCTCCAAGGAGCACAGCACAAACTTTAAAAACTTGTGCCAATCATGAGATTTAAGGCCTCGAAGATCATTGTTTCATGTGAAGGCACTCTTTAGATACATCATGCACCTAGTAGGTGTCCAAAACTTTAAAATCACCTTCTTCACTTGTTGCTCTTCCATCTTGTGAAGCACCCAAGGAGCTCTTGGTAGCAACACTGTTCTGTTGGGCTTAGTAATTGCCCACAACTCTTGCATATGACCTCTCTCTTCCAAGTCCTCCGTTTGTGCTTTGCTTTTCTTTCTTTTCGATCAAAGTCTTGTAGAGAATCTCTCCCACATTCTTGAAAACATGCACGAGATGTACAATCTTTTTAGGCTTGTGACTGGTATTTTTGAATCCCACAGTTGCATTCAATCGCTTGCTTTCATTTGGTGTTGTGCTTGTTAGCCAACTTGCCCTTCACGTAAAACATGTCGATCAAACAAATATCTATGATGTCTTTCATAGACGATTTTCTGAATTTCGTTGGAGTAGCATGCTTAGAGTTGTGGTTTGCATAGGGAACAAGCATGGTCACCTAAAATTGATAAACCTGAACATTGACCATAACTAGGCCAATCATGCATAGTCCACATAAGTATGCCTTGCAGTCGCACATCTTGTCTTCTTATAGGTTGAAACATGTCGCCCACAATAATCCCATCCCATAAAGTGTGCTTCTCTTCCACAAGTGGTGCAAGGTATACATCCATGTTTTTTACCTTATACTTACCTGACACAATAACAACTAATAATAGATGACCCTTTTTTATGGCCAGCCATGGTGGGATGTTATAGTTCACCAAACATACAGTCCATGTGCTCCATGAAGAGCTACATAAACCAAATGGATTTACTCCATCCATAGCTAGGCCTAAACGACACTTTTGAGGATCACTAGCAAGCCCTAGCCACTTACTATCTATGTATTTCCATGCATCAGAGTCAGTAGGCACTTGCATTGCACCATATTCTTTAGACCTGCTCTTTACATGCCATGACATTAACTCAGCTATGGATTTTCATCTGAACATACTCTTACTTCTTGGAATGATAGGAAAGTGGCGAAGAACCTTTGCAGGGACTGCTTTGCCCACAATGTCTTCTCTAGACCTATTCACTCCACCCTTCGGACATATGTGGAGATGCTTATACTCTTTCTGAAAGGGAATGCAATCATTCGGACAAGCATGAATCTTGGTCTAGTCCATTCCAATGGATTGTAAAAGTTTTTTTGCATCTCCATGTGTCGGAGGCATGTCATTGCCATCAAGCAGAAAGTGATCTTTAAGAGGCTTGTATTAAGCAAGTAGAAAAATATTAGAAAATAAAGTTCTTTTCATATAGCAATGAATGTTTATTTCAAATCTATTTACCTAACAATCAAGAGGCACTACTATCTGACCATCAATAACTGGATTGAAGATTGATCATCACGATTGATGCACATAGTACATATCTCTTTGCCCCAATGTACAGTGGTAAATGGGCTAGTCTTCGCATGTTCTTGTATTCTTCATCGACTTCTCATCATGCAATTATGCTGTGTCCATGGAACCCACCACATCTTCTCCACCATGGTAATCTTTTTCCATCTCATAAAATGCTTCGAGTATTTCTTCCATGTGTTCATTCTGTGTACTGCTACCTATATCTTGAACTTCTACCTCTATCTTTGTTCTCTTCTTTCCATGAGAGATTACCAACGCAATGTCGTTAAGGTCCATCTGCTCACGAGGGGGACCATGCAAATGGTAGCGTAGGTTTTGTAGTAAATTTTTATCAAAGGATTCATATTCTATAATATGTGCAATACAAATCCATTGTTTTCAAGAAATTTGATACTTGCACTGAGTGCAAGGACATGCCATTCTCTCCTCCAAATCCAAAGATGCCATTTGGTACCATGTAGATGTGTTAGAACATTTAATTGTAAAAACCTAATTTTTCTTATTAAACCTAAAGACCCTAATCCTAAAGACCTAAACCTAAAACATGTATATCTGTGTATGCATATGTATATATATGATTATATATATGTTTTAATATTAAACCTAAAACTCTATTTTTTATATATTTAATCATATATAATTAGCTTAATAAAAAAACTCTAAAACCCTATGTTTATATATTTAACTATATGTATTTAATTTATTTCTTTTTTCTTATTTTCTTTTTCTTATATATATTTAATTTAATTAAAAACCCTAAAACCCTAGAAATCCTAAAGACCTATTTTCTATATATTTAATTATAAATATTTATTTTTATTGTATGTATGTAAAAAACTTAAAAGCCTAATCCTAAAGACCTAGACCTAAAATATGTATTTATGTGTATGTATGTATATATTCATGTGTATCTGTATATGTATTATGTGTGTATATGTGTATATGTGTGTATGGATATGTAAAAAGCCTAAGAACCCTAATGTTATTTTTTATATATATATGACTATATATTGTACTTTGTTTCCTAATTTTTATAAATATATGATTATATATGTCAATATTAAACCTAAAACTCGATTTTATATGTATTTAATTATATATATATTTAATTTAATATATTCAATTGTATATTTAAAACACTAGCTCCTTTCATTTATCTATACTAAAATCATAATTTCTTTTCTTATTTTTTATATGTATTTAATTTAATTAAAAAACCGTAAAACTCGTTTTTTTTATATATTTGATTATATATATGTTAAAAACCTCAAAGCTTAATACTAAAGACCTAGACCTAAAACATGCATTTGTGTGTATGCATGTGTATATGTATTATATATGTATATATGTATATATATGTAATCATGTGTAAAAACCCTAAAACCCTAATCCTAACGACGTAGACCTAAAGCATGGATATGTATGTATGCATGTGTATATACATATGTATGTGTATATGTATTATGTGTGTATATGTGCATATGTATGTATGCATGTGTAAACTACCTAAAACCCCAATCCTATGTGTATATGTGTATGCAAGTGTAAAAACCCTAAAACCCTAATCCTCACAACCTAGACCTAAAACATGTATATGTTTGTATGCATGTGTATATATATGTGTATGCATATATGTATAATGTCTGTGTATGTATGTAGGCATGTGTAAACAACCTAAAAACCCTAATCCTGTGTGTATATGTCTATATGTGTGTATGCATCTGTAAATGGCGTAGTTTTTTGTAATTTTTATAAATATATGATTATATATGTTAATATTAAACCTAAAAATCTATTTTTTTATATATTTAATTCAATAAAAACCCTAAAGTCCTATTTTATATATTTGATAGTATCTATTCATTTAAATACTTAAAACACTAGCTCTTTTCATATTTATTTATCTATAGTAAAATCATAATTTTCTTTCTTAAATTTTCTCTCAATTTTTTCATATATATATATATATATATATATATATATATATATATATATATATATATATATATATATATATATATATATATATATATATATATATATATATATATATATATATATATATATATATATATATATATATATATATATATATATATATATATATATATATATATTTATAGAATTTACTTAAAAATCCTAAAACTCTATTTTTATATATTTTATTACATATATGTAAAAACCATAAAAGCTTTATCATAAAGACCTAGACTTAAAACACATATATGTGTGTATGCATGTGTATATACATGTGTATGTGTATATGTATTATATGTGTATATGTGTATATATATGTATGCATGTGTAAAAACCCTTAAACCCTAATCCTAACAAGGTAGACCTTAAACATGTATATGTCTATATGCATGTGTATATATATGTGTATGTGTATATGTACTATGTGTGTATATGTATGTATGGATGTGTAAACAGCCTAAAAACCCTAGTCCTAAAGGCCTAAACCCTAATCCTTTGTGTATATGTGTGTATACATGTGTAAACAGCCTACTTTTCCTAGCTTTTATAAATATATGATTATATATATTAATAATAAACATAAAACTCTATTATTTATATATTTAATTCTATATATTTAATTCAATAAAAAACCCTAAACTCCTTTAATTATATATATTTAATTTATATATTTAAAACACTAGCTCTTTTCATATTTATTTATCTATACTAAAATCCAATTTTTTATATATATTTATATATATATTAATTTTTTTTTTAATTTTGTTTCTTGAGTGTATACTACGAACATAATTTTATTATGTATTCTTGAACACATGAGGTCATACATTGTCTACAATGCTACACAAAATGTTTCGACCATTCACCTCTAAAGTGGAAGGTGGGGGTACAATATACATGTTTGGTAGCTTGTGCTCCTTATTTATGCTACTTACAAGGAGTTTAGTACTTACTTAATATCCATGTTTTGTAGCATGTGCTCCTTATTTATGCTACTTACCAAGAGCTAAGTACTTACCAAGAGCTAGCTACTTACTTAGAGAGAAAAGATCAAATACTTGTGATCAAATTCTTAAGATGTACATGGTTGTTAGAGGATTGTAGGATGATTTAAAACACATCATCAATACCCATCCTTTTGCCCGTTGTTGAGAATGAGTTATGTAGCATTCGACAAACTCGTGTCTTTAGTGACAAGGACTGATGCAGCATCTGAAAAGTTCATTTCAGCCTATGAGACCTGGGACTTTCTTCTATATAGAGTGCTCCTGATCCATCAAAATAACCTTCCAGACTCCTTGGCATCTACGTCTACCATAGGCTCTACTTCAGACCACGGGCACCTGTCAAGTTGATATGAAACCCTATGCCAAAATATTGCACCATTCTCTCTCTTCTCAAGAGGCACTTGGAACATTTTTAGTATGGACGCGTCCACATCCACATAGTAGCGAGCTGAGTTATGATATAGCTCAAACACCATACTACTATCATTGCTACCATTCTAAATCTCCTTTTGATGACCAGTATCATCAACATGCTTCTAAGTAAAATGTAGGGGATGTGCCATGTGATTTGTGGTGTGTTTCCTATAGTTGTGGAAAGCATGTCCAACTATATACAACTCGGTATGGTATTTGAGATGTACCATAACTCAATTAGACACTATGGAGATTTGGGCATCTCAATAATAGAAATGTTACGAATGCTTACTGAGAAGAGGGAAAGTGATGCGATATTATGGTAAAGGAATGTGCACCTAATCCTCTTAGATATGCTTGAATTAATTCAAAGTTACATCTAAAGGTGGGCATAGTACCCGTGCATCCTCCTATCTCACAAAGAAGGGGTTAGAGATGTTAAAATGCTAAGATACTGAGTTTTAGGCCCACTATGACTGGAGTCAATGTCCCAAATGCAAATCATCCCAACCATCAGGTTGGGAGTGTCTGCAATGGCTAGATATTGAACCCCCAAATTCCACTTTAGAGGTAAAGGGTCTAAACATTTTGTGTAGCATTAGCAGCCAATGTATGACCTCGTGTGCATGCTTCTAATATCATCAGCATGCTTCTAGGAAGAATATTGGGAACAGGGGCTGTGATTTGTGGCATATTGGCAACATTTTAGGGTAGCATGTCCAAGGATATGCAACTTAGTATGGTGTCTAAGCTATATTGTAACTCAGCTCGCTATTATGTGGATGTGGACATATCCGTAACAAAAATACTCAAAATGCCTCTTGAGAAGGGAGAGAATGGCGCAATATTTTGGCAAAGGGTTGCATATTAACTTGGCAGGGGCCCATGGTCTTAAGTAGAGCCTATGGTAGCTGTAGATGCCAAGGAGTCCGAAACAATATTTTATTGGAGGAGGCACACTCTATATAGATGTAAGTCCCAGGGCTCATATGCTAACATGAACTTGTGAGACGCTGCATGAGTCCTTGTCGCTAAAGACACAAATTTCTTGAATGCTACATAATTGATTGTCAACAAAGGGCAAAAGAATGGGGATTGATGACGTGGTTCAAATAATCCTGCAATCCTCTAATGACCATGTAGACCTTAAGAGTGATTTCAATTATTTGATCTTTTCTCTCTAAGTAAGTAGCTAGCTCCTGGTAAGTACCTAGCTCTTGGTAAGTAGCATAAAGAAGGAGCAAAAGCTACAAAACATGGATATTAAGTAAGTACCGAGCTCCTTATAAGTAGCATAAATAAGGAGCATAAGGTACCAAACATGTATATTGTACCCTCACCTTCCACTTTAGAGGTGAATGGTCCAAACATTTTGTGTACCATTAGCAGACAATGTATGACCTCATGGGCTCAATAATAGATACTAAAATTATGATTGTAGTATTTTCACTTGTAGTTGTCAATTGACTGAATATTGAAGTTATAAGAGCAATTTAGGTCGACAGAAGGAGAGTTGGAGTCCAAATTTTAGTTGGAGACCCATCCTAGAAGAAACTCATATAGATGGATCCCAAAGTTTTCTTGGACTCTTAAGGAGCCTTTTCATGAAGATCAAAGCACATGAAAATCTTTTACAAGAAAATTAACAAAGAAAAATATTTAAATCCAACCAAACAAGAAGAACAAGAAAGAAAACGTTACAGACATGTCAATCTTTGGCTAGATCCTATTAGGGCACAAGAAATTAACTTTGAGTGCCAAAGAAAGTTTATCAAGCCCAATCATAAGAAAGATTCAAGTGGATATGAAAGACACATTTACCTCATGAAACGTAAGTTAGCGTACCTATAAGGAAAACACAATGAGAGAGACAAAGCAAAGCTCATAAGAAATATATGTAGCCAAAACAAGCTTGCTTGAATGTTTCACTATTAGGAAGGGCCAAATACATGTCATATTTGAACATGTCATATTTGAGTGACAGAACAATTAGTTATGTCTCAACACAATCCTCTCAAATGTGGATTCATAAGCTCCATACCTCTATTAGTTAAGGACATTCAACAATTAGGTTCGTGGCAGAAGAAGAAAAACCCAAGGAAGTACCTAGCTCTTGGTAAGAAGCATAAATATGGGGCACAAGCTACAAAACATGTATAACAATCTAAGCAATGCAGCATAGTAAATTAAATCTCAATTTCAAAATGGAAGACTGAATCATCAAATAATTATAAATGTTGACCGGATCTTTCAAGTGCACGTACGTAGAGATAGTACAGAAATGAAATCTCACAAAAGCATAAACATAATAGAGAAAGATAGAGAATTAGACAAAATATTGGGTACAATCTCGCCCACATACTCTAATGGATGAGTCTATGAGAGTATATGTATTTATAGGTATTTCAAATTACATCATGAATAGAAGATACATGAGGGTAGCGCTTCAAAAAGCATGCATTTATGAAAATCTACTTTATTTACAAATCATCACTTTATAAGCAATCTAGTATTTTTACAAAATATATCTAAAATGCTATGTTTTAACTATCTTCAAAAATGTTAAAATAAGACCATGCACGTTCACGGCCTATGATTCTTTAGCTACTAAATCAAAACACCATCACATTAAAACTTCAAGACATTAGCATCCATTTAACATTCCATTATTCCATAAACTATAACATGCCTCCTAGTTGACGAGCAACTAATCTCAGTTAATAGAATAAAATTGACATGGATAGCCAATCACATGTCCCATCACTGAACAATCATAAGCATATTCCATGTAAAAGCACATGCAAAAAAATGGAACTAGAAGTTAATGTGATTGTAAATGATATGCAAAGCTAAAGTCTATTTTGAAACCTAATTTTTGAAATAATGCAACCCAAAGGTGATTATGAAAACAAACATCTCGATTTGGTAGAATAACTTTTGGAGAACTATGAGGCAAAGAAATATGTTTAATAAATAACTTACCATGATGAGGAAAAGTACATTTAATAAATAACATTTAATAAATAACCTACCAAAATCCTTTGTATATGGATAGGATCCATGGCCTTATATAAAACTAAAACTAATTACTTAACATGTGAAAAGAATGTTAGCAATATTTGAATTAAAATAGAAAGATAAGGCTTTGTCTTGGAAATATATAAAATAAATAAATAAATAAACCATACTGTTAAATAAAAAATAAATAAATACATAAATACATAAATAAGTAAGGGGAAAGAGAGTGTTAGAAGTTATGTTAAATATCAATTAAGGAATGGGGTATCAATATGTGAAAATAGGCTAGTGGATAAAGCATATCTCTTGTAAGTGAGAGGTGGTGGGTTCAAGTACTCTACATGCTATCTAGGGAAATATGTAAGCTAAATAGGGGAATAAGTAAACTAACTAGGGAAATAAGGAAGCTCTTATTACCACTTATTAATTAGAGAAGGTTCGCACGTAGTCAGCGACTGCCAACAGAACCAAAGGGAGCCAAAGTCAACCAAGAGAACCATGAGTGCCAGAGAGGCCAAAGATGCCAAAGTTATGCCATAGTTCTATGCGTTAATCGACACCTTAGTCGACACCTTGGAGTAAGCCACAAGAGTAAGTACATGGATTACCGTATGGATAACCAAATTGGTAAACAAACTTGATAAACGAACACATAAACAGAATAGAATAGAAAAAGATAAACAGAATAGAAAAAGATAAAAAACTACACCAAGATTGGGAACAATCTCCTCCCACATTCTCTAATGGACTAGTCTATCACAGTATGTGTATTTATAGGTATTTCTCCTTACATCCTTAATAGAAGATACATAAGAGTGGCATTTCAAAATCATGGATTGATGAAGGTCTCCTTAATTTATAAATCGTCCCTTTCTAAGCAATCTACTATTTCTACAAAACATATCTAGAATACTATCTTTTAAGTATCTTCAAAATTATCTGAATAATTCCACATGCATTCATGCACTCATGATTCTTCACCTACCAAATCAGAACATGTTCACATTAAAACCCTCACAACATTGAAATCTTTAAACCTACAAGGAGCACCCTGGTGAACTTTGTCCATCTCATAAAATGCTTTGAATATTTCTTCCATGTGTTCATTCTGTGTAATGCTACCCGTATCTTCCACTTCTATCTTCCTCTTCGTTCTCTTCTTTCCACGAGAGATTACCAACGCAATGCCGTTTGGGTCCATCTACTCACGAGGGGGACCATGGGAATGGTAGCATAGGTTCTGTAGTAATTTTTTATCAAAGGATCCATATTCTCTAATATGTGAAAAAAAACTCCAAATGCCTGCCGAAAAGAGGGAGAATGGCACAATATTTCGGCAAAGGGTTGCCTATCAGCTTGGCAGGTGGCCATGCTCTGAAGGCAAGCCTATGGTAGACGCAGCTGTCAAGGAGGCCGAAACGTTATTTTGATGGAGGAGTCTATGCTTGTTGATGTACTCATACATACATATAGAAGAAAGTCCCACGGCTCAGTACATTCACGCAAACTTGTCGGATGCTCCATGAGCCCTTGTCGCGAAAGACACGATAGAAAGTCCCATGGCTCAGTACATTGACACGAACTTGTCGGATGCTCCATGAGCCCTTGACGCTCAAGACACGAATTTGTCAAATGTTGCATACTTAGTTGTCGACAAAGGGTAATGATGTGGTTCAAATCATCTGCAATCCTCTAATGACCATGTACATATTTAGAACTCGATCACGAGTTGTAATTTTTAGACATTGTCATACTGCCACCCGTTTTCCTTCTAATTTGTACAACATGCCTCAAACATGAGTATCTAACTTTTTAAAGGAATCTCTCCCGAAGTTTAATCTCCTTGGGCTTCTCTATATTGAAAGAACAATTGTACAAGTGAGGGGCATAGTACTCATGGGACCCCCTCTATCCCACAAGCGTCAAGGGTTAGACTGTCAAAGCATTACAAGGAAAGGGTTGTCCAAAGGCATCTACATTCAATGCCTAAAGGCATTACACAGAAAGATTGACCGCATGGGCTCAAGTATGTCAAATAGGCGATAGGGATTGAGCTCACAACCTCCACCTCAAGATGTGAGTGTCCAACCAACCCACCTACTAGTTTTGGACTAGGAACCTATTTTGAAAAATGTTTTTGAATGACATTGAAGAAAGCTATTGTTGAACTCTATCTTAAAGGGTAGCCTTTAGGGATAATGTGGATTTCTCAGCTTTGTTTAGGTGCTTCGTATTAAGGGCATTAGAGTGTGAGAATCACTTTTCAACTGATTCAAGAAAAGTAATTTATTTCAGTAAAGTCTATCATACAAATGGCACGCATTTTGACAATAAAAAGACTGCAAATGTGCATGAAATCGCTAAAAATACCAAGATTAGCTCTTTGCATGACCAATTTCATCCTTTGAAAGACAAGTTTTATGCCTTATCTTTGGAAGAATTTTTTCAATCACATATGGCTTGATGTCACTAATGAGGAGACCAATACGGATGTGAGAAAAGCAAGACAACGAGATTTTTCTTCCTTCCGTTCTTCTTCTTCTTCTCCTCCTTTTTCTTCTTCTTGCAAGTAGATATGTGGATAGATTTGGAATTTTCTTTGTACCTTTTTCTACCAGCACAAGTGCGATGTTGGACGAGAGCAATCTTTGTTTGAAGGGAGTGATGTTTAATAATTGGAGGATGCCCACGTTCAAGTTTCCCATTGGCTTCAAGATTGTATATTCTTGTGGTGAGTGACAACCGAATACCGTATGTTTCAAAGAAATATTTTGCTTCCTGAGCATCAAGCTCACCGCTATGAACAACTATTTTCTCAACATAGCCGAATCTGCTAAATACATCTTCTAGCATAATTTACATACATTACGTGGGGTTTTTGTTCTTAGAGCTCTCCCTTCTACATGGTTTGTCAAATCTTTTCTTGAGGGTACAATATAATGTATCTGTTGTATCCCTAAATGCATTGTAACCAAATCAACTACCCATTTATAATGAATGGTCAAAGGATACATTGGATGCAGTTCACCTTTACACTTTGCATTTGAGAATACCTGATAAAGCTTACATGTGACCACATAATTTAGGACTTCTACATACATCCCAAGCCACCAGTTCCTTTCTTTTTTCTTTTCGCATGTCTCCAGCCATCTTTTAGGAAAAAGTTGAAAGCTTTTCTCTTGATATCTCTAAATTCGGCTTGAGACCAATGTTTTTTTGAAGCTAATGTTCTTAGATATTTCCCAATCTCTTTCCAATTTCCTTCATACTCATCTTCATTAGAGTGCTCCAATGTGGAGTTATTAGCTTCATATATACAAGCATATAATTCTCTTTTTTTTTTATCATTTCCCGTTCAACATTTTTCAATCTAGCTTGCGAGAGCATATCAACAACTTGATTCGCCTTTCCTGAAATGTGAACAAACTTAGGATTTATTGATTCTATATAATCAATCCAACAAAGCATTGCTATATCAAGAGTGTTGATATATTTAGGTAGTGATGTGTGTGAACACACTAGGACCCCGAGGCACTTTTTTCTCTCTTTAGGAGGTTTTTTTCCCCCAGCTTGTATATACGCCTATTGCCCTAATGGGCTACTTATCTTTGTACATTCTCTAGTAATAGATTCAGTATTGTTTGTTGTGCTCCAAGCTTCTTCTTCTTCCTTGTGTTGTTCGCGTGCTTCCGCAGATGTCTAACTCCAACAATTGGTATCAGAACAGGTCGTCGCTTCATCTAGGGTGCCGTCAACACTCCTCCGCTTGCAGTCTCAGATTGGCATGAAATTTGGTGAGCATACTCAGGGTGTTTCAGAGATCAAAACAACTTCGCTTTGTGGTGCCGAAATTGCGGTTTGAGCTCGTTTGGCCTCCGAACGCACTATCATAATGCTTGTGCAGGATATTTTGTCTTTTTGTGCCAAAGGTATATACCAGTTTCTGTTCGCCAGTATAAGCATCTCGAAGTCTGGGACAGTCTAGCAAAATTCGTCTAGGCAGTTCTATTCAACTTTTTGAGATACGGTCAATTTTCTGCATCAAGGTATTTTAGTCACCGGCCATGGCTAAAAGCAGTGATGTATTCTATATGTTGGCTGTTGAGGATAAGTTCGATGGTACCAACTACCCATTATGGGCTTATATGATGCGACATGTATTTGTTGCAAAAGGATTGTGGAACATTGTGTAGGGTGTTGAAATATATACTGTTACACCTGTAACAACAGGTACTACAAATATAGGTGCTGGAGCTGATGGAGATGGTGTCGAAGATGATATTGTGCAGATTCCTATTCGTGCTGCTCTTTTTGCTGCACCTACTGCAGAGCAGATTCTTTGGGATGGCAGAGATGCCCAGGCACATCCATTGATAGCTTTGTCTCTCAAACGTGCCATTATTCCTCATATTCGCTCTTGCAGAATAGCTAAGGATGCTTGGGATACACTTACCACATTATACCAAGCTAGGAATGAGGCTCGTGTTGCTTACCTCCGAAAACAGTTGGAGAGTGAGCATATGAATGAAGGTGATTCTATGGACAGTTTCCTAACAAAGATCAAACACTTGAAGGAACATTTGATTTATGCTAATGAGGTTATACTAGATAGCTCACTTGTGCAGACTGTTCTGAATGGTCTTCCTGATTCATATCAGAGTTTTGCTTCTACTCTTCGGTTGATGATGAAAACGCAATCCAAATGCCTTTTCATTTGAGAAGTTAGTCTCTGTTCTGTTGCAGGAAGATCAGTCTAGGCAGAACAGGTCCATTATGCATGTTGCAGATCAAGCTTTCCTAGCTAGTCAGAAGGGCAAAGGAAAATGGAGTTGTTCTACTAGTAAGCAAAAATCTACAAATGCTGCATATTCGAAGAACCAAGACAAAGATGAGAAAAAAATGAGACAAGCAGAAATTGTTTTGTAAGTACTGTAAAGGGAATGATCATATCATAAATGATTCTTAGGCTATGTCAGTTGCAATGCTTTTGCATGCACGCTTTGGTCATCTTAATTTTGCTTGTTTGCTACGCCTACAGAAATCTGAAATGGTGTCCTCTTTGCCCAAACTTGAGGCACCTAGAAAACATATTTGTGAAGGCTGTATTTTGGGCAAAATGCAGCATTTCTCCTTTCCAAAATATGGTTCAGTTCGGGTTACATAGAAATTGCAGCTTGTACATAGTGATGTCTGTGGTCCTATGCAGACACCCTCTTTTGGAAATTACCTTTACTTCCTCACTTTCATTGATGATTTTTCCAAGCATGCATGGGTATATCCACTCAAAGCAAAGTCCCAAGTGTTCATGTGCTTTAAACAGTTTTTGGTTTTGGCTGAAAATCTATCAGCATGTAAAATGGGCACCCTCCCTTCTGATCGAGGAAGGGAATATATGTCTTCTAATTTTAATGCATTTCTGGCTGAACATGGGATAAAACACCAGTGTACAGTGCCGTATACACCTCAATAGAATGGAGTTGCTGAACGAAAGAACATGTCATTCATGGAGATGGCGAGGTGCATGGTCAAGAGTCAGGCTTTACCACATACTTTCTAGCTTGAGGCTGTCATGTGTGCAGCATATGTACTGAACAGGTGTCCCACTAAAGCACTGCAGTGTATCACTCCATATGAGGCTTGGCATGACCGCAAGCCATCTGTTGCTCATCTGCGTGTTTTTGGTTGTTTGGCATATGCACTAGTGCCTGAACAATATCGCAGAAAATTGGATGATAAGGTAGTAAAGTGTATTTTTGTTGGGTACAGTTCTGAAAGTAAAGGCTATCGTCTGTATCATCCACATACTAAATGCATTCTGGTTAGCCGTGATGTTGTCTTTGTGGAAGATGCTATTCAGCCATTGCTTTCATGTACTAAGGAGACATCTGTTAGCTCCAAAGACATGTATGATACTTTGATGCCTCTTTTACAGGTGGACAGTCTAGTGCTGGTCCTAATGAGGCAACTTCTCAGCCATTGCAGATTTCATATGATGATGTAGATCATTTTGTTCTGATGTAGATTTACATGATGCACTTGTTGATGAGAGAGCTGATATTGAGCAGGCAAAAACTATGCCAAAATGGCTAGTGCAAACTTTGCATGACAGCAAATTAGATGCACCTTTGTCATATCATACTCGTTCAGGCTCTCAGAGGGCCTCCTTTGCATCTGATTGCTATGTTATGGCTGTGTCTAGTCTCTGTGATGAGAATTAGCCTGTTTCTTTTGATGAAGCACAGAATTCAGAAAATTGGATGGCTGCTATGCAATCTGAATATGATGCTATAATGAAGAATGGTACATGGTCTTTATGTGACTTGCCTCCTGGAAAGAAGGCCATTGGCACTAAGTGGGTATACAAGCTGAAGCGTAAACCTGATGGTATAGTTGACAAGTATAAGGCTAGGCTTGTTGCAAAGGGTTATGCGCAAGAAAGAGGAATTGATTTTGATGAGACCTTTGCACCTACATGTCGTATGACTACTGTTCAGAGCTTTTGTGCACTTGTAGCCCATCATGGTTGGAATGTACATCACTTGGACATTAAAACAACATTTTTAAATGGTGACTTGCATGAAGAAGTGTATGTTTTTTAGCCCCGTGTCTTTGTGCAGAAAGGGCATGAAAACTAGGTGTGCAGGTTAAACAAGGCATTGTATGGTTTAAAGCAAGCACCACGTGCTTAGTATGATAAGATACATGCCTATCTAGTTGCACATGGTTTTGAGAACAGTCCAACTGAAAGCATCTTATATGTTAAGCTTACTAATGATGTGCTTCTGATCATTGTTGTCTATGTTGACGACATCCTGTTCACTGGTCCTATTGAGAAGCATATTGCTGATTTCAAGGCTGATTTGCATGCCTCATTTGAGATGTCTGATTTGGGGCATTTGCATCACTATTTGGGCATTCAGTTTATGCAAGTTGATGGTGGAATGGCTTTGTATCAAACGAAATATATTGACACATTATTGCAGCATTTTGGCCTTGAAGAGTGTAAATTATTCTCTAATTTTCTCACAATCTAGTATGTGATCTCTACTGCCTAATTCCGATTCGAATCGGACATATCTAGAGTAGAGATCTCCCATGGAATAATATGCATGTCCAGCAAAGGCTTCTACATAGTTTCCCTCGGCATAAATGCTGGTATTGACACCGGTATGCGACTTGGCATATGGGCGTGCCTACCAGCAACAAAGAACATTCATGAAATGAGACAAATTAACATAATATTTACAAACAACAACAAAGAGCTCCATACCAAGTTTTTAAGCTCAGCTCATTATAGATTCTCCCATGAAACAACCGCATCGCATGCCTTTAAGTCCTCCAACAATGCAGCGAATCCATGACAATATGCGTAAGCCTCCTCGGTTTGTGTCGGAGGACGACCCACTGCCAACTCCTACAACAAATATGCAAAACATTATATGAATAAACATGATGTGCTTACCACAAAAAAAAAATTAATAATCAAAATGATACCTAAAAACTCATGACGCATAGCGTTATATCCACCACTACCCAAATGTTATGGTTCATCTGTATCTAGACATGTGGGCGCTGCGTATGGCTGTTGGTGATATCCGTCAGGAGTCTACTTTTGCTCATCGGGAATCATATCCCACTCCTCAGCATCTAACCATGTAGGCTTCATTAAGCCTACTTCGAAATCATCACGAGCCTTGGATCATCAATGAGACATAAACATGACAGAGTTTCCAAAATCTATGGAGCAAAGCTCTCATATACGTTGAGGCATGGCCTTTTTGGCCGCATCTATCATTGGAGCTCCATCATGTATACTATACACCTTGGAGTCGTCGTGGTCATGAGCAACCCAAGGTGTACGTGGAGTACAACATGGCATAGCTACATTTGACATACTCTTTGTAGGAGTAGAAGTGGGAGACACAACCTCTCTTGCACTACCAACATAACATTTGCCTCCTCTAGAGCCACCTATAGATCCACTCCTTGAACCTCCTCCTCCAGAGCATGCCTCACTATTGTGTTTCTTTAGAGGTGACCACTTTGAACCATTTCACATAAAAAAGAAAGTAATCAAACTTTCTGAAGGATAGCTTCAAGATATCTTGGATCACTCCACAATAATTGAGTTGACCTTCTTGAGCATGTCATCTCTTGCACTAGCTCTACTTTTTTGGAAAAAGTTCATCATCGCCTCACTATTAAAATTAGACGTGTTTTCATGGATTCGTGCAATCTGAAGGTGTCATCCATGAGGCATAGTGCACTGTATTAAAAATACTTCCTATCACACCCCTTTCCGAGTTCCTCCTCTTCTTCAAAGATATCTTCACCCGTTGACTTTGCTTTTGAACCCACTATATCTAGCCATTTGCTCATTTGAAAGGGTGGAAGAGTTCAAAGAATTTCTTGAAGAGGCAAAATCGAGTGGAATGATTCTTTTAAAACTGAGCTCTTTCCTTTGCATTTGTCTCCTTAGCAAGCTCATATCTCTCTAACCACTTCTGCATAGGCTGAGAGTTAACAATACAAAATTTGATTTCCTTTTCTCTGAAATAGGCATCCATTTTGTTATCAAGAACTTTCTCACATGCATATAGAGGTTGTGAACACAGAAAACACACAGAAAAATAGAGACAGCAAGAGACGAGACTGAACGCAGTATTGGGTGCAATCGCCCCCCATGCACTTTGTTTCGACATTCCACAGAGTGCATGTATTTATAGGAATTTTTGATTACGTCAAAAAGAGTGGTTACATGAGAGTAGCTTTGAAAAGCATGCATGAAAATAAAAGTTGGTTACTTTCGTAGAAAGCCTTTCTTTTAATATCAGAAACTGCGATCTACAATGACCCTTATTCTAAGCACTATTTTTCTAACTATTTCTAACAATAGAACCTTCTATGCGGATTTATTTACAAACTAGATTATAAATCAGATTTATTGATGTCCGCCCGAAAGTCGGATTATTGATGTCTGCCCTTCATGCATTCATGCCCTCATGAACCTTGAGCTGCTATATCAAAAACACCAAAACACATTAATACAGTGCATCCCTCCAAGTCATGCAACAATGCAGCCAATCCATGACGATATCCATAAGCCTCCTTGATTCCTATCCGAGGATGACCCACTAGCAACTCTTGCAACAGTTATGAAAAACATTAGATAAACATACATGATGTTCTTAACAGAAACAAATTCAATAATCAAAATGATACTTACAAACTCGTGATGCATAGTGTCATATCCATCGCTACCCAAAATGTGATGGTCCGATTGTATCTAGATGTGTGAATGCTGCATCTTGCTACTAGTGGTATCCGTCAAGAGCCTGCTACTGCTCATCACATATCATATCCCACTCCTCAGCATCTACCCATATAGGCTTTGGTAAGCCTACTTTGAAATCATCACGAGTCTTAGATCATCGATGAGGCATAACCTCATGTGCCATGTGCTAAATCCACTCTGAACAAACAATAGGATGCCCATATGTTGGCCACAACTCCTGATAGATTGTCTCTGTGATACAATTTTTATAATCTTTATTCTATTCACTCCATTTCAACATGACTGAGTATCCAAACTCTATGGAGCAAAGCTATCGTATATGCTAAGGCATGGCCTTTTCGGCCGCATCCATCACTCGAGCTCCATCACATATACTGTACACCTTGGAGTCATCATGGTCATGAGCACCCCAAGGTGTATGTGATGTATCACGTGGAAATCCTACATCTGATGTACTCTCTCTAAGAGTAGAAGTAAGAGACACAATTCACCTCTACCTCAGGCAACACTTGAACAACTAGAGCTCTTGCGGCATGAGCTTCGAGGAGCTCAAAACGAGGTCCAACAACGTGATGAAGTCCTCCAACAAATACAAACTGAAGAAGACAACCTTGCGAGAGTAGTAAAAGCTATTGTTTCTGCCCAATCTGATGTTACTCATTCGAAGATTGGTACTAGAAACTACCAGTTTGTACGATTTGATGGCCGAAAGGATGGGCCTTTAGTCCTTTCCTAGCTGTCACAGATTGATGATTTTTATACTGACAAGATGTATGCTGAAAATGAAAAAGTTAAATTTGCCACTAACTATTTAGTAGGTAAAGCTCAACTCTGGTGGAATGTCCTGCGGCACAGTACGGAGCGTCCAACAACTTGGAAGGCTTTTCAAGAAAAAGTGAAGGATTCATTTCTTCCTCCTCAATACCATTTGCATGTCCGACGTGCATGGACGACCCTTACATGGAAGGAGGGTGATACGGTTACTACCTACACGGAGCGGTTTTGGCAAAATTTATTACTTGTTCGAATGCTTGAAGATGTATCAGAGGATATCTTGCAACAGAAATACGAAGATGGTTTGGAAGTGGGAATCCAAGCTAAGCTTCACACCCTACGGCCTACAACCCTCAATGAGGCTATATCTTTTGCTTATGATGCAGAAAAAGAATTCCAGTCCATAACCAAGTCACTCCGACTACAGTAGCCACGTCAACGACCATTTTCTGTTAAACCTACATTTCCTATGAAGCGTACTTTTAATGCCCCATCTTACCCCAGTTCTCCTCGTCTTCCACAATCCAATTACTCAACTCCAACTGTTGTTTCATCTCTCCAACCCACCAAACCACCTATCCTTCAAACTTCAGTGGTGGATGCCCAACAGAAGCGACCACGAATCACTTGCTGGAATTGTGGTAAACCTGGACATACAAAAATAAAGTGCAGATCGCGACCTCTTCACATGAAACCGTCTACAGCTCACTTGCACAACATGGAGGTCCAAAATGAAGAAATTCCTCCTGTTTGGACAGAGGAATCATTGGAGAAGGACTTAAGTACCTTGGGTAACGATATCTCTCTACACTGTCTTCTTTGCATGCAGGGTACAATAAATAACAAACTAGTTAAAATTCTACATGAGGATGGTAGTTCACATGACTTCATTTCACATTCATTAGTACAAGAACTTAAATTACAAAGGTTTCCTTCCTTGTATAAGGTGAAAGCTGCATTTCAAGGTAGTCGTTATAATGTAACACGAGAAGTGCAAGATGTTATGATTAGCATAGGCCCATATGTTGATTCACGGACATTTTTAATCGCACCTTTGCAATCTTACGATGTTATACTAGGTATGCCTTTTCGTCACCATTATAACCCACGTGTTGACTACCATACTCATACCTTTAAGTTTGAATTCAAAGGTCAAATCATTACTTTGTCTGCACGGCATGATTTCCAGCCATTTCCATTGATTAGTCCCACTCAAGTAAAGCGTGCATTTAGGAAAGGATTCAACTCATGCATTGTTTTTGTCAATGTCATCAATGATTATACTCATACACTTCCTGATGCATATAAACCTTTCATGAGTATTTATAAAGATTGTTTTATGTCTGAGTATCCCTCTGAACTACCACCATCTCGAGGATCCTTTGACCATAGCATAGACTTAGTCCCTGGTAGTTCTCCTCCTCATAAAGCACCTTATAGACATGGCCCACTACACCAAAAGGAAATAGAAAACCAAGTAAAAGACTTACTACAAAAAGGACTTATAAGGCCTAGTTCTTCCCCATTTGGAGCACCAGTTCTCTTAGTAGAGAAGAAGAATAAAACTTATCGCATGTGCATTGATTATAGAGCCCTTAACAAGATCACAATAAAGAATAGATATCCTATTCCTCGAATAGATGATCTTTTAGATAAGTTACGAGGAGCTCGTGTTTTTAGTAAAATTGATCTTAAATGAGGTTACCATCAGATTCGTATGACACAAAGTGATATTTTAAGAGTGCATTTAGAACGCAAACTGGCCATTATGAATTTATGGTAATGCCCTTTGGACTTACTAATGCCCCTGCAACATTTCCACGAACGATGAACAATATTTTTCTTGATTACCAAGCTTTTGTTCTTGTATTCTTTGATGATATACTTGTTTACAGTAAGAATGATAGTGAACATGAAAAGCATCTTGAAACAGTTTTTCATTTGTTACGAGAGAACACACTTTATGCTAATCTTGAAAAGAGTTATTTCTTTCAGCGTAAGCTAGAATATTTAGGACATATTATTTCACATGAAGGTGTGCATGTGGATCCGAAAAAGATTAGAGTTATCGTAGAATGGCCTACACCACAATCAGTCAATGATGTTCGTTCTTTTCTTGGGTTGGCTAGTTTCTATAGGAAGCTTGCTCGAAATTTTTGTTATTTAGCATTGCCTCTTACCTTGTTGTTGAAAAAGAAAATAAAATTTGCATGGGGACTTACCCAACAACAGTCCTTTGACAAACTTAAACATGCACTTTCACATGCACCTGTTTTACAATTACCTGATTTTTCACAACCCTTTCATGTAGTTACTGATGCTAGTGGTTTAGGAATAGGTGTTGTTTTAATGCAAAATGACCATCCCATTGCATTTAAGAGTAGGAAGCTTAAGCCCTCATAAAAGAATTATAGTACGTATGATAAAGAATTGTTAGTAGTTGTGCATGCTCTGCGAATTTGGAAACACTATCTTATGGACTCTGAGGTCTTAATCAAAACTGATAAACAGGTTATTCACCATTTATTAAGTCAACCTTTAATCTTTGATAAGCATCTTAAATGGGCATCATTCATTAAAAATTTCCAACCCATGATACAATATCAGCCTGGTAAAGCTAATGTTGTAGCTAATGTTGTAGCTAATGCTCTTAGTCGTTTTCCTTTGCATTCTGTTGTTTTGAATAATATTTTTGCTATCCAAATTCATTCTTTTCAAAAAAAAAAAAAATTTATTTCCACTTTTGCATCTGATTTGTATTTTTTGACGTGCATGGCATGACTTCAACAATGGTGCATCTTTATCTGATGAACATTATACATTTCATAATGGTTTTCTCTATTTTCAACATAGATTGTGCATAACCCAAGCTTTCAAAGATTTTGTCATTAAAGAAATGCATGAACCATCTTACATGGGTCATAGAGGCATACAAAACACCATTTCTACTTGCAAGGATTTCTTCTTTTGGCCACACATGGAAAAAGATATTGCACATTATGTTTCTCAATGCATTGTATGTCAGCGTGTCAAACGTCATCATGGTAAACCATTTGGACTATTAATGCCACTTCCCATTCCAAATGAACCATGGGAACAAATCTCTATGGATTTTATCACAGGTCTTCCTATCACTTCATCACATAATGATATGATTTGGACAATAGTTGATAGGTTTAGTAAATATGCATATTTCATTCCATGTAGAAAAACTTTGACTGCACCTCAAGCTGCAAAATTATTCATTAAATGCATTTTCCCACATCATGGATTTCCTACAGTAATGTTATCTGATCGTGATGTTAGGTTTTGTAATCATTTTTGGGTTGCCTTATTTCAACATTTTGGTTCTAAAATAGATTTTAGCTCTGAATTTCATCCTGAAAGTAATGGACAGAGTGAGGCTACAAATAGTACTATTCTTGATTTATTGCGTTGTTATTCATTAGATAATCCTAATAACTGGGATGAAAAGTTGCCATTGCTTCAATTTGCTTACAATAGCACTGCACACACCACTACTGGTCGTGCACCTTTTGAAATTGTTTTTGGTAAAAAGCTTCCCACTCCCATGTCCCTCACCCGAAATGACATTCCGATGCCTGATTTGATTGCTCAAGATCACGTTTCTAATTCCTGAGAAAATCATTGATCATGATGTCACTACTACACGCACAGATACACACACACATTAATGTACCAGTTCCATGAACATTTCCATGCATGTGTTTTTACATGGAACATGCCTATTTTTTATTCAGTGATGAAACATGTGACTGGCCATCCATGTTAATTATTTTATCAACTGAGGCCAGTTGCTTGTTCAACTGAGGGGCATGTTATAACTTATGGAATATGTTGAACAATGCATTGTTGGAGTGAAACATGGAATATGTTGGCCAATGCATTGTTGGATTGTAACAGTAACATGGAATATGTTGAACAATGCATTGTTATTGTTGGATTGAAACAGTAACATGGAATATGTTGAACAATGCATTGTTATTGTTGGATTATAACAGTAACATGGAATATGTTGAACAATGCATTGTTATTGTTGGAATGTAACATGAAATATGTTGAACAATGCATTGTTATTGTTAGAGTGTTAAATTATTTTATCAACTGAGGTCAGTTCCTTGTCAACAGAGAGGCATGTTGTATATTATTGAGCAATGCATTGTTAAAGTGTTATATTATTAATGCATTAATGTGTTTTTTGATGTTTTTGATATAGCAGCTGAAGGTTCATGAGGAGCGAGCAAGGCGTGAAAAGGTGGACATCAATAATCCGAAGCGCAGTTTCTGTTATTGAAAGCAATGGCTTTCAATAAAAGTTATCAACTTTTAGTTTCACGCTTGTTTTTTGAAGCCGCCCTCTTGTAACCACTCTTTTCGACGTAATCAAAATTCCTATAAATACATGGACTCTGTGGACTCTCGAAACAGAGTGCATGGGGGGAGATTGCACCCAATACTCTGTTCTGTCTCGTCTCTGGTTGCGTCTATTCTCTGTGTGTTTTCTGTGTGCGTAACTTCTGTATGCGCGTGAGCAAGATCCTAACAACACAGATACTGAGTTTTAGGCCCACTATGACTGGAGTCAATGTCCCAAATGCAAATCATCCCAACCATCAGGTTGGGAGTGTCTGCAATGGCTAGATATTGAACCCCCAAATTCCACTTGAGAGATAAAGGGTCTAAACATTTTGTGCAGCATTAGCAGCCAATGTATGACCTCGTGTGCATGCTTCCAATATCATCAGCATGCTTCTAGGAAGAATATTGGGAATGGGGGCTGTGATTTGTGGCATATTCGCAACATTTTAGGGTAGCATGTCCAAGGATATGCAACTTAGTATGGTGTTTGAGCTATATTGTAACTCAGCTCGCTATTATGTGGATGTGGACATATCCATAACAAAAATGCTCCAAATGTCTCTTGAGAAGAGAGAGAATGGCACAATATTTTGGCAAAGGGTTGCATATTAACTTGGAAGGGGCCCATGGTCTGAAGTAGAGCCTATAGTAGCGGTAGATGCCAAGGAGTCGAAAACAATATTTTATTGGAGCAGGAGCACTCTATATAGATGTAAGTCCCATGTCTCATATACTAACATGAGCTTGTGAGATGGTGCATGACTCCTTGTCGCTAAAGACACAAATTTCTTGAATGCTACATAATTGATTGTCAACAAAGGGCAAAAGAATGGGGATTGATTTTGTGGTTCAAATAATCCTACAATCCTCTAATGACCATGTAGATCTTAAGAGTGATCACAATTATTTGATCTTTTCTCTCTAAGTAAGTAGCTAGCTCCTGGTAAGTACCTAGCTCTTGGTAAGTAGCATAAAGAAGGAGCAAAAGCTACAAAACATTGATATTAAGTAAGTACCGAGCTCCTTATAAGTAGCATAAATAATGAGCACAAGGTACCAAACATGTATATCGTACCCTCACCTTCTACTTTAGAGGTGAATGGTCCAAACATTCTCTGTACCATTAGCAAGTTAGAGCAACTTAGGTTGAGAGAGGGAGAGTTGGAGTCCAAATTTTAGTTGGAGACCCATCCTAGAAGAAACTCATATAGATGGATCCCAAAGTTTTCTTGGACTCTTAAGGAGCCTTTTCATGAAGATCAAAGCACATGAAAATCTTTTACAAGAAAATTAACAAAGAAAAATATTTAAATCCAACCAAACAAGAAGAACAAGAAAGAAAATGTTACAGACATGTCATACTTTGGCTAGATCCTATTAGGGCAAAAGAAATTAACTTTGACTGCCAAAGAAAGTTTATCAAGCCCAATCATAAGAAAGATTCAAGTGGATATGAAAGACACATTTACCTCAGGAAACTTAAGTTAGCCTACCTATAAGGAAAACACAATGACAGAGACAAAGCAAAGATCATAAGAAATATATGTAGCCAAAACAAGCTTGAATGTTTCACTATTAGGAAGGGCCAAATACATGTCATATTTGAGTGACAGAACAATCAGTTATGTCTCAAGACAATCCTCTCAGATGTGGATTCATAAGCTCCATACCTCTATTAATTAAGGACATGCAATAATTGGGTTCCTGATAGAAGAAGAACCCAAGGAAGTTGACCGGATCTTTCAAGTGCACGTACGTAGAGATAGTACAGAAATGAAATCTCACAAAAGCATAAACATAATAGAGAAACATAGGGAATTAGACAAAATATTGGGTACAATCTCGCCCCACATACTCTAATGGATGAGTCTATGAGAGTATATGTATTTATAGGTATTTCAAATTACGTCGTGAATAGAAGATACATGAGGGTAGCGCTTCAAAAAGCATGCATTTATGAAAATCTACTTTATTTACAAATCATCACTTTCTAAGCAATCTAGTATTTTTACAAAATATATCTAAAATGCTATCTTTTAACTATCTTTAAAACTATTAAAATAAGACCACACACGTTCACGGCCTATGATTCTTCAGCTACTAAATCAAAACACAATCACATTAAAACTTCAAGACATTAGCATCCATTTAACATTCCATTATCCCATAAACTAGATAATCGACACCTTAGTTGACACTTTCGAGTAAGCCACTAGAGTAACTACATGGATTACCGCATGGATAACCAAATTGATAAACGAACTTGATAAATGAACTTGATAAACAATTTTGATAACTAAATTTGATAACTGATTTTGATAACCAAACTATGCATAGTGCATAGTCAGTACACTAAGTATAGTGAGCACAGTGAGCATAGTGGGTATAGTGAGCACACTGAGCACATTGAGTACAATGAGCACAGTGAGCACCATGAGTACTGTGAGCACATGTGATAGTTTCATAGTGAGCATAGTGCACAGTCCATAGGGGCACAATAACAAATTCGAAAAGAAAGTGGAAGAAGACATTGGTGAACAAAAAAGAATGTGAATTGACAAACGGAAACCTAGACAGATGGAAATCGATGAGCTGGAACAGATGCTCACTCACGAATGGACACCGTGAATGAGGAACGAACATTGAGAAGTACACCTGTCATTAGATGCATGTAGGCTCTGACACCACTGTTGATTGGATCTTATATATGCACATACGCAGAGATAGTATAGAAATCCAGCAAAAACATAAACATAATAGAAAAAGCTAAAAAGCTACACCCAAGATTGGGAACAATCTCCTCCCACATTCTCTAATGGACTAGTCTATCAGAGTATGTGTATTTATAGGTATTTCTCCTTACATCCTTAATAGAAGATACATAAGAGTGGCATTTCAAAATTTATGGATTGATGAAGGTCTCCTTAATTTATAAATCGTCACTTTCTAAGCAATCTACTATTTCTACAAAGCATATCAAGAATACTATCTTTTAAGTATCTTCAAAATTATCTGAATAATTCCACATGCATTCATGTACTCATGATTCTTCACCTACCAAATCAGAACATGTTCACATTAAAACCCTCACAACATTGAAATCTGTTTAACATTCCATTATTCCATAAAGTATAACATATAATTTCATTTGGTTACCAAAAGTGTTCCACTTTCATACTATGAGAAGAAAAAAGACAATCATAAGGCCAAGCAATGGGTTTAAGATGGATACCAAAAAGGAACACAAAGTCCTAACTGATTGAAGCAAACCTAAGAAGCTAATGGTGTACTATCATAACATTATTAGGTGTATTAGGATGTATTTCAACACCTTACACCTTGATGTGACAAATTTACTATTTTTTATAAAAGTGGAGCAAAAATACCCAATTGACCTCTGCTATACCTATATAGACTTTGAGGGCACGAAATCAACATAACGAAGAATCAAAAGGTTGGAGATTAATGTGAAATGAATATACAAGAAAAGTTAAGTAGCATGCCAGGGTTATAAGCATATATACAAAGGGAGGGAAAAAAAAGGCTGCTAAAGAGGGAAAAAGGTGTTGTGAAATCCTAAGTCTTCTATTCACAAACATGAATACCATAACTCGGTTAGCCACTATGTGGATTGGGCATGTCGATAATAGGATTGTTGGAAACGCCTACTGACAAGAGGAAGAGTGGTGCGATATTATGGCAAAGGGATGTGCACCTAATGTTCCTAGATGAGCGTGAATTAATTCAAAGTTACATCTAAATGTGGGTATAGAACCATTGGGTCCTCCTATCCCACGAAGAAGGGGTTAGAGATGTTAAAGTGCTAAGATAGTGAGTTTCAAGCCCACCATAGCTAGAGTTGGTTTCTCAAGTGTAAATTATCCCAACCATGAGGTTGGGAGTGTCTCCAATGGCTAGATATTGAACCCTCACCTTCCACTCTAGAGATGAAGGGTCTAAACATTTTGTGTCGCACAAGCAGACAATGTATGACCTCATGTGCTCAAGAATAGATAATAAAATTATGATTGTAGTATTTCCACTTGTCGTTGTCTAGTATAATAACATTTTTAGGTTTAGTAGGATGTATTTGAACACCCTACACAATAATCAACAAGCCGTTTGCTACCACTACATGATGCATGATGTACACCCACAATGGGTAGTTAGTACTATCCAAATTATCTTCAATAACCAACATATGAAATACAGTGCTGCTGTTTGCCATGGCAAGAGACCATACCTTGATGTGAGAAATTTAATATTTTTCATGAAAGTGGAGGAGAAATACCCAACTGAGGTCAGCTAGACCTATACAGGCTTTGAGGGCTCGAAAACAATAGAACAAAGAATAAGAAGCTTGGAGCTTAATGTGAAGTGAATATACAAGAAAAGTTAAATAGCATGCTAGGGTTATAAGCATATATATATATACAAAGGGAGGGAAGTTTGAGGGCTCGAAAACAATAGAACGAAGAATAAGAAGCTTGGAGCTTAATGTGAAGTGAATATACAAGAAAAGTTAAGTAGCATGCTAGGGTTATAAGCATATATTATACGAAGGGAGGGAAATTTGAGGGCTCGAAAACAATAGAACGAAGAATAAGAAGATTGGAGCTTAATGTGAAGTGAATATACAAGAAAAGTTAAGTAGCATGCTAGGGTTATAAGCATATATACAAAGGGAGGGAAATTTGAGGGCTCGAAAACAATAGAACGAAGACTAAGAAGCTTGTAGATTAATGTGAAGTGAATATACAAGAAAAGTTAAGTAGCATGCTAGGGTTATAAGCATGTATACAAAGGGAGGGAAAAAGAAGGCTGCTGACGAGGGAAAAAGGTGTTGTGTTGCAATCCTAAGTGTTCTGTTCACACACATGAATGCCAAGCTATATCAGCATTTCTCAACATATATCTTAGTCTATTTAGTGTGAAAACTTCTAGGCCATCATCGTCCATAGGATTTCTTGAAAGACTAAGAAATGCACATCTAGTCTTATATGTTTATGCAATAGCCAAGTAAAACGAAACCAAATGTTGAATTTGAGTAGTTTAGAAATAGAAAGAACGAGTCACGACGGCTTTCACTTGCTGCGGTGTTGTTGACGCTTTCACATGATTTGACTAGTCTGGCGATGGCGAAGTCAAATACCCAAAGACCGTCGAGGCCGCCAGCTCCCTTTCTTGTGTATAAATACATACTCTGTGCAGTCAATGGTAAGTATGTCTGGGAGCTCTCATTTCTCCTTCCGTGACGTTCTCTCCTTCCTATCAGCTCTCCTGTCTGTCTCTCTCTGTGTCTAGCAAACACCGCCCCAACTTCCGTAAATGTCTGTTGCCGCCTCAATCCCTTGCGGCTCATCTTCGTCGTCTGCTTTCTGCGCGTCGATCTCTTCTTGCCTTCTCGCACAGCCATCGCATATTCCCAGACGCCATAGCCTCATCTCGACGACCTCCTCTCCCAAGCCGTTCTCATTCAGAGGGTGCCCCCGTCAACGATTTCGTATTACTATCGCCGTTCGAGCCACCGCCGATCTCTCCCGATTCTCATCTGAAAAGCATGCCAACATCAACAGTCCTGGCCGCAATCGCCATCTCGGAAAACTGGACAATCACAATGTTGGGATCTCTCCATCCTACACAAGCATGAGCCCGGACCCCCTGGCCATCTGGGAAAGGCACAGGGGTTTGCTCCTTGACTACGAACATCAGAATGTCCAGAGTACTCCCATGGTGCAGCGCGATTCTACTGCAGCACATTCGGTTAGTACACCGCCCTTCCTCACTGCCGAGTTATTGCTACTGCAAAATGCCGCCACAGACAGAGCTGAGATGCATGCTATCCTCGCAAAGCAGCGGGACAACTGGAATAAACTCTTCCAGAGAACGCTCACTTCCACCATGATGGTCGCCTGCGTTCTAAGTGCCTTAGCAGGTTGCACGGGCGCCGGATTGTCCCTCAATCTTCCTGCGTTTATGCTCAATGCAGGCGCCGCCTCCATGATGGCTATTATCAATCAATTCCAGCCCTCGCAGCTGGCGGAGGAGCAGCGCACTGCCGTCCGTCTTTTCCGAAAGATTGCAGCGGACGTGCACTACGCTCTGAATGTACCTGACCATCTCCGACAGAATATGCTGTCCTTCTACTCTGACTGCCGAAGACGGTTGCATGCACTTGACAAAGCATTCCCCATGCCACTTACGCCAGGAGGACTTGAGAAGTTCCCTTCTCAAGTTGTACCAACAGTTCTCAGGGATCCTCAGGAGGAGCAGCTTCTACCCCATCAGCAATCTTCCAAAGAGGATACCCAACTCAGACTCGCGGAGGATAACGGATGGAATGAGCGCCTCGTTCTTGAATTGAAGAACGTATCTTCTACTCTGCGCACTGGTGACATCCCCAAGTACACAAGCTGGGCTACAAATGTAGTAAAGGTGAATAAGCTTTTGGCCGTATCGTCGCCCGTCTTCGCTGTCATCGCTGCCATTCTCAATATGCTTTCGATGACCAATGTCCTCGGCACGCTTCCAGGCGGAATGCTGGGAATGTGGGCTGCGATTTGTGGCATATTGGCGACATTTTTGGGTAGCATGTCCAACGATATGCAGCTCGGTATGGTGTTTGAGCTGTACCGTAACTCGGCTGGCTACTATGCTGATCTGGACACGTCGATAACAGAAATGCTCCAAATGCCTGCCGAAAAGAGGGAGAATGGCGCAATATTTCGGCAAAGAGTTGCCTATCAGCTTGGCAGGTGGCCATGCTCTGAAGCCGAGCCTATGGTAGACGCAGCTGTCAAGGAGGCCGGAACGTTATTTTGATGGAGCAGTCTATGCTAGTTGATGTACTCATACATACATATAGAAGAAAGTCCCACGGCTCAGTACATTCACACGAACTTGTCGGATGCTCCAAGAGCCCTTGTCGCGAAAGACACGATAGAAAGTCCCACGGCTCAGTACGAACTTGTCGGATGCTCCATGAGCCCTTGACGCTCAATACACGAATTTGTCAAATGCTGCATACTTAGTTGTCGACAAAGGGCAAAACAATGGGGATTGATGATGTGGTTCAAATCATCTGCAATCCTCTAACGACCATGTACATTTTGAGAACTCGATCACGAGTTGTAATTTGGAGACATTGTCATACTGCCACCCCTTTTCCTTCTAATTTGTACAACACGCCTCAAAGATGAGCATCTAACATTTTAATTTTAAAGGAATTTCTCTTGAAGTTTAATCTCCTTGGGTTTGTATATATTGAAAGAACAATTGTACAAGTGAGGGGCATAGTACTTATGGGACCCCCTTTATCCCACAAGCGTCAAGGGTTAGACTGTCGAACCATTACAGGGAAAAGGTTGTCCAAAGGCATCTACATTCAATGGCCTGAAGGCATTACACGGAAAGATTGACCACATGGGCTCAAGTATGTCAAATAGACTTCACCTCAAGATGTGAGTGCCCAACCAACCCACCTACTAGTTTTGGACTAGGCACCTATTTTGAAAAATTTTTTTGAATGACATTGAAGAAAGCTATTGTTGAACTCTATCTTAAAGGGTAGCCTGTAGGGATAATGTGGATTTCTCAGCTTTGTTTAGGCGCTTCGTATTAAGGGCATTAGAGTGTGAGAATCACTTTTCAACATTGATTCAAGAAAAGTAATTTATTTCAATAAAGTCTATCATACAAATGGCAAGCATTTTGACAATAGAAAGACTGCAAATGTGCATGAAATCGCTAAAAATCCCAAGATTAGTTCTTTGCATGACCAATTTCATCCTTTGAAAGATTTATGCCTTATCGTTGGAAGAATTGTTTCAATCACATATGGCTTGATGTCACTAATGAGGACACCAATACGGATGTGAGAAAAGCAAGACAAGGAGATTTTTGTTCCTTCCGTTCTTCTTCTTCTTCTCCTGCTTTTTCTTCTTCTTGCAAAAAGATTTGTGGATAGATTTGGAATTTTCTTTGTACCTTTTTCTCCCTTCACAAGGGCGATGTTGGACGAGAGCAATCTTTGTTTGGAGGGAGTGATGTTTAATAATTTGAGGATGCCCACGTTCAAGTTTTCCATTGGCTTCAAGATTGTATGTTGTGGTGAGTGACAACCGAATACCATATTTTTCAAAGAAATCTTTTGCTTCTTGAGCATCAAGCTCACCGCTATGAGCAACTATTATCTCAACATAGCCAAATCTGCTAAATACATCTTCTAGCAAAATTTACATACATTACTTGTGGTTTTGTTCTCAGAGCTCTCCCTTCTACATGGTTTGTCAAATCTTTTCTTGAGAGTACAATATAACGTATCTGTTGTATCCCTAAATGCATTGTAACCAAATCAACTACCCATTTATAATGGTTGTTCAAAGGACACATTGGATGCAATTCACCTCTATACTTTACATTTGAGAATACCTGATAAAGCTTACATGTGGCCACATAATTTAGGACTTCTACATACATTCCAAGCCACCAATTCCTTTCTTTTTTCTTTTCGCATGTCTCCAGCCATCTTTTAGGAAAAAGTTGAAAGCTTTTCTCTTGATATCTCTAAATCCGGCATGAGACCAATGATTTTTTGGAGCTAATGTTCTTAGATATTTCCCAACCTCTTTCCAATTTCCTTCATACTCATCTTCATTAAAGTGCCCCAATGTGGAGTTATTAGCTTCATATATACAAGCATATAATTCTCTCGTTTTTTTTTTTTCATTTCCCCTTCAACATTTTTCAATCTAGCTTGCGAGAGCATATCAACAACTTGATTCGCCTTTCTTGAAATGTGAACAAACTCAGGATTTATTGATTCTATATAATCAATCCAACAAAGCATTGATATATCAAGAGTAGAGCAGTTGACAATCATGCCAAGGAGTAGTAAGGAGTTAGTTTCCACAGCAACATATGCTCCAATGGAGTATTCTTTATCACACTTCAAAGTTATCACAAGTCCCCACAATTCTCTCTTGATTTGTGGATAGTTCCATTCTCTCTCATCTAATATTTTTGCTTTGAATCTAATTGCATAGCTATGCCCATTTTCATCATCTTGCTCTATTGCCCAGCCTATCCCAACAGAACTTGTATCCACCATTAGGATTATAGGGTTCCCATTAGTAAAGTGCCATTTTTAGGACACGAGCTTGAATGAGAAAACTCTTCAATGATTCCATAAATTTAGTATGCCTTTCCGTCCAAAGGAACTTTTGCCTTTTTCTCAAGAGTTGATACAAACCATTTTCCACATGAGCGAAATGTCGTATCCAAATAGAATAAAATACACATTCTCCAAGAAACTATCTAACTTCACTCATATTATAGCAAACACTAGGTAATTGTTTAATCGCATCTATCCTTGCAGGATATGGTTTATGTCGATAATGACCACACATGTGGCTAACTATTAATACCTCATTAATGCCAAACACCAATTTTTCTCCAGAAAGGGTCAAATGTAATCTCTACTGCCTAATTCCGATTCGAATAAGACATATCTAGCGTAGAGATCTCGCATGGAATAATATGCATGTCCAGCAAAGGCTTCTACATAGTCGTCTACAATCGGACCAGTTCCAACGTTCCTTATCTAGGTCCAAATGCAAATGCTTTGCCATGGTTTCTAGGCATCCATTCATATTTCTTTCTTTCTTGTAGCAATAGAAAGCTTTCACATCCAATCTTTAATTTTTCTATGGTTTCATCAATAAAGGTATGACCAACATACTTAGCATCTCTCAGAATAGGCTTGTAATTTACTTCATTTACAACCAGTACAACTTATCGAGGGTATACCAAGGCTTCTACTAGGGCAAATGCATGGGTGTCATTTTGTCCTGATGCCACTGTAAGCTTCGGCAAATGTCACGGTACAAAACCGCTGGTATACTTTCCCTTATGTGCCTCGGTATGAGCATCGGTATGTGCATTGGTATATACATCGATATGAGCATCAATAAAAGCATCGGTTATTCCCTAGGCATTAATGTTGGTATTGACACCGGTATGTGACTTGGGATATGGGCGCGCGTGCCTACCAGCAACAAATAACATTCATGAAATGAGACAAATTAACATAGTATTTAGAAACAACAACTAAAAACTCCATACCAAGTTTTTAAGCTCAGCTCATTATAGATTCTCCCATGAAGCCACCACGTCGCATCCCTCTAAGTCCTCCAACAATGCAGCCAATCCATGAAAATATGCGTAAGCCTCCTCGGTTCGTGTCGAAGGACGACCCACTGCCAACTCCTGCAACAAATATGCAAAACATTATATGAATAAACATGATGTGCTTACCACAAAAGAATTTAATAATCAAAATGATACCTAAAAACTCATGACGCATAGCGTTATATCCACCACTACCCAAATGTTATGGTTCATCTGTATCTAGACATGTGGGCACTGCATATCGCTGCTGGCGATATCCGTCAGGAGTCTACTTTTGCTCATCACCAATCATATCCCACTCCTCAGCATCTAACCATGTAGGCTTCATTAAGCCTTCAAAATCATCACGAGCCTCGGATCATCAATGAGACATAAATATTCACTCACATGACAGAGTGTCGAAAATCTATGGAACAAAGTTGTCATATACGTTGAGGCATGGCCTTTTGGCCGCATCTATCACTGGTGCTCCATCACGTATACTATACACCTTGGCGTCCTGATGGTCATGAGCAACCCAAGGTGTACGTGGTGTACAACATGGCATAGCTACATCTGACATACTCTCTGTAGGAGTAGAAGTGGGAGACACAATGTCTCTTGCACTGCGAACATAACATCCACCTCCTCTAGAGCCACCTATAGATCCACTCCTCAAACCTCCTCCTCCAGAGCATGCCTCACCTGTTTGGTTCTTTAGAGGTCACACCTTTGAACCATTTTCACATCAAAATAAAGTAATCAAAGTTCTGAAGGATAGCTTCAAGATATCTCTGGATCACTCCACAATATTGAGTTGACCTTCTTGAGCATGTCATCTCTTGCACTAGCTCTACTTGTTTTGTAAAAGTTCACCATCGCTCCACTATTAAATTAGACGTGTTTTCATGGATTCGTGCAATCTGAAAGTGTATCCATGAGGCATAGTGCATTGTATTAAAAATACTTCCTATCGCACCCCTTCCGAGTTCCCTCCTCATCTTCAAAGATATCTTCACCCTGTGCCTTTGCTTTTGAAACCACTATATCTAGCCATCTGCTCATTTGAAAGGGTGGAAGAGTTCAAAGAATTTCTTAAAGAGGGAAAAATCGAGTGGAATGATTCTTTTAAAACTAAGCTCTTTCCTTTGCGTTTGTCTCCATGGCAAGCTCATATCTCTCTAACCACTTCTGCATAGGTTGAGAGTTAACAATGCAAAACTTGATTGCCTTTTCTATGAAAATGCATCCATTTTGTTATCAAGAACTTTCTCACATGCATATAGAGGATACGAACACAAAAAACATGCAGAAAAAAAGAGATGCAAAGAGACGAGACTGAACGCAGTATTGGGTGCAATCTCCCCCCATGCACTCTGTTTTGACATTCCACAGAGTGCATGTATTTATAGGAATTTTGATTACGTTGAAAAGAGTGGTTACATGAGAGTAGCTTTGAAAAGCATGCATGGAACTAAAATTTGTGACTTTCGTAGAAAGCCTTTCTTTTAATATCAGAAACTGCGATCTCCATGACCCTTATTCTAAGCACTATTTTTCTAACTATTTAATAATAGAACCTTCTATGCGGATTTATTAAAAACTAAATTATAAATCAGATTATTGATGTCCGCCCTAAAGTGGGATTATTTATGTTCACCCTTCATGCTTTCATGCCCTCATGAACCTTGAGCTGCTATATCAAAAACACCAAAACACATTAATACAGTGCATCCCTCCAAGTCCTCCAAAGTGCAGCCAATCCATGATGATATCCATAAGCCTCCTCGATTCTTGTCGGAGGATGACCACTACCAACTCCTGCAACAGTTATGAAAAACATTAGATAAACATACATGATGTGCTTAACACAAAAGAATTCAATAATCAAAATGATACTTACAAACTCGTGATGCATAGGGTCATATCCATCGCTACCCAAATATGATGGTTGGACTGTATCTAGATATGTGACTGCTGCATCTTGCTTCTAGTGATATCCATCAAGAGCCTGCTAGTGCTGATCGTAAATCATATCCCACTCCTTAGCATCTACCCATATAGGCTTTGGTAAGCCTATTTTTAAATCATCACGAGTCGTAGATCATCGATGAGACATAACCTCATGTGTCATGTGCTAAATCCACTCTGAACGGACAATAGGATTCCCATGTGTTGGCCAGAACTCCTGATAGATTGTCTGTGATATAATTTTTATAATCTTTATTCTATTCACTCCATTTCAACATGACTAAGTGTCCAAACTCTATGGCGCAAATCTATTGTATATCCTAAGGCATGGCCTTTTCGGTCGCATCCATCACTCAAGCTCCATCACATATACTGTACACCTTGGAGTCATCATGGTCATGAGCACCCCAAGGTGTATGTGATGTATCACGTGGCAATCCTACATCTGACATACTCTCTCTAGGAGTAGAAGTGGGAGACACAATGTCATTTGCATTGCCTCCGAAACATCTGCCCCTCTAGAGCCACCTATAGATCCACTCTTGAAACATCCTCCTGCAGAACATGACCTCGAGTGAAGAGATGGACCATCACTTGTATCGTGCTAAGGTGTCGAATGCATATATCGACTACTAGAGCCAATGGATATTGTTGAAAAGGTGGCCATGGTGGAGTCATAAAGTTAGGAGATGTACCTTTGGTGGGAGTAGCCCATCCCGTAGAGTTATGCTAGTGGGAGTGAGGCTAACAGGAGTGAGGTCAACAGAAGTGAGGCCGATAGGAGTGAGGGCATGGGGGGCTACCAAGAGCGATCCAGTATTGTGATGTGATGGCCATATATGAGGGAGGTATCTGAGATATACACTCCAAGAAGTGCTCCTCTATCATGGAATGCAGAGTGATCGAAGGACTTTCTCCCATCATGTTGTGCAACAAAAACTCAAATAATTAGCATACGATAATAATGATAATATAGAGAAATAGTAGTGTACAAAACAACATAGAAAAAAATAAACACAAATTAGTACATACAAGTGTTTGCTTCAAAAGTCCTAATCTAGTATCCTCTTCGAGATCTGATGCACGGAAATTATCTCAATTAGATGTTATAATGCTCTTGAATGGCTACATTTCAGATAAAGTTTACATGGAACAACCAATGGTTTCAAAGATCAAGTGTATCCAAATTATGTGTGTAAGCTCAAGAGAGCTTTGTATGGGTTGAAGCAGGCCCCAAGGGCATGGAATTATAGGCTTGTAAAGTTCTTAAAGGAACTTGGATTTCAAGCATCAAAGGCAGATAATAGCTTGCTAGTCAAAGCAAGTGAGGATGGCTTTATTTATGTTTGTATTTATGTTGATGACATAATACTTACAAGAACAGATGACAAAGGTATACACATGATTAAGAAGGAGATGGAGAAAGAATTCGAAATCACTGATTTGGGAAATTGTCATTCTTCTTGGGAATGGAGATTTCATATACTCAACATGGAGTATATGTAACTCAAGAAAGGTATCTGAAAAACTTGTTAACCAAATTTAAAATGGAAGATTGCAGGATAGCACCAACTCCAATGGAAGTGAATCAAAGATTGAGTAGATATGGAGGAGAGGAATTCAAGATATGAAGCTCTATCAGAGTTTGGTGGGTAGTGTGATTTATGCTACATTAACAAGGCCTGATTTATCATATGCAGTTGGAGTTCTATCTCAATTCATGCATTGCCCAAGAAAGGAACATTGGATTGCAGGACAAAGAGTACTTAGGTACATCAAGGGCACACTTAAAGAAGGTCTGTATTATGGGTTACTTCAGATACAAGAGTCAAAATATATAGTGATGCAGATTGGGCAGTTGCTCTATCATCTACAAAAGCAGAATACAAAGGCATGGTGGAAGCTACAAAGGAAGTAATATGGTTAAAGACTCTTATGAAGAGTTTTGATGTTGTTCAGAGTACTCCTATCATTTGTGGAGACAATATGAGTTCTTTATATTTGGCAGCAAATCCTGTATTTCATGCTAGAACTAAACACATTGAGATTCAGTATCATTTTTTGAGAGAGAAGGTTATTGATAAAGAAATTGAAGTCATGCATACTCCTAAAAAAGATCAACTTGTAGATATGATGACAAAAAGTCTGGATGGACCAAAGTTGCAGAGGTTTAAAGATGGCAGGGATAAACAATATGCAGGTAATCACAATTGCAGGTAATCACAATTGATGATTGAGGGGGAGCTGTTGGAGCAGGACAATCAACAATTAGTGATTACGTAAAATCTAGAAGTGGAAAGATGAATGAAAGATTGAAGATCAGTTTCAAGGAAAAGAGGAGATTCAGAAACAAAGTTCTTTTGTACATTAGTATTGTAAATATTTCAATGTATTTGAAAAAATGACGAGTTAGACTCGTATATATATAGATACATGCTCATAGTCGAAAAGAGAGATATACAAGAGGTAGAGAAGACAATAGGTGTGAAGAATAGAAGAATGGAAGAATAGGAGAGAATGAGATGAACATTATGTATGTCATCCATCAAATGTATGAAGATTCATGAGAAGAAAAAGTTTTCAGAGAATTGCGCGTCGATCTTTTCTCTGATTCTCCTTCTGTGTTTAATCTTTTGAAAAATCCTTTTGTACATGTCTTAATCCATAGTTAATCTATCTATGGTTAAAGTTTGAGAGTCCAATTGCAAACAGGTTGAGAGAATTTTGAATAGGAACATTCATATGTAAGAAAGTTCTGAGTGTCTTCTGAAAGAGGCGCAGATTTGATGGTCAAAGAAATGGTCAGTACTCAGTGCACAGTGTAAAGTTTACACAAATGAGGATTCAAAATTTAAGTTGAGAGGTAATCCATCTATGGCTAAAAGCAATTGATGAAACGGCTTCTAGTTTGGGAGAACCATCTCTTAGAAGTTGTAGGTGTCAAAGTCGTCATTACAGAGAGACAGTTTCAGACATAGGTAAACTGTTTGAGTCATTTCTCACAATCTACTCGAGCATTTGAAGTATTTTAACTTGGAGAAGGTGCGCAAGCCTTAGGCAACACATTCCACAAAGTTTCATCAGAAACTTTACACAAATGATTAGTCAATGATTGATTAATGTGCAGCAGACTTCCTTAGAAACAAGTTCTTCACAGTTAGCTAATTTCTTGATAGTTTGGCACTTGTTTTCCGAAATTGGTTGGAGTTTAAAGTTATTCTTGATATAGAGGTGATCTAATATCAAGGATAGCTTGTTCTTTGGAGATTAACACTCTCCATCAAGAATAAATTCTCTCTTGGGTACTATTGGATTCATCACTATATTTGTTTTTTGTGCATTTACTATCTCATACTTTGATGAAAATTTCCTATGTAATTTCTTCGTATCTTCTGAGTCACCTCCTTTTTGTCTCACATAATTGAATATTATGTTTTCAAATTATTTTGTCAATCTTTGCTTGATATGTCTTATGCGCTACTAGAAATATTCTCAATGTCTTTGAATAGAAGATTGCTGCTAGAGCTTTCATTAAAGTTAAAAAATTATCCAGTTTTTTATTTGTGATTTTTGTCATCTCGCCAATGAAGAGGTATGTTTCTTTCATCCTAAAGTATGACTCAAATGAGATTTTTT